>JAXCMG010000064.1:3396633-3492535 GCA_034642415.1 Podarcis siculus | reverse complement strand
GTCGTCCAAAATATCTGGGCCCAGCTGTGGTGGCTGATGGGAGTTGTAGTCCAAAATATCTGGGCCCGGCGGTGGTGGCTGATGGGAGTTGTAGTCCAAAATATCTGGAGGGCCCCAGTTTGGCAAAAGCCTCCCTGGCATCTAGCCTCCATCCCTAATATTTATCCCCCAGCGTACAAGAGTTTTCCGTGGTGCCGTCTGCCTTTTCCTGCCTCGAGGGCCGCCGCTTCTGCCAACTCTTTGGGCAATTAGTTCGTTAAGTCCTCTGGGGCCAAGGGATTAATTAGCAGTCACTTTGAACTGATTAATAATAGATGGAGCTGGGTTTGTAACCGCTGCCAGCAGCCACCGACTAAGCAGTTCATTAAAACAGCAACCCTTGGTGCAGTGCATCCTGCAGGCCTCCTGGAGTGGAGCGGGGAACGGGGCTAAGCAAGTTAAAGTAAAATAAAAGGGGAAAAGTACGAGGTGCGTGTCGCATAGTGGTTACACTAGTGTTGCACAGAGACCTGGGAGATCAGGGTTCGAATCCTCACTCAACCATGAGGATGTCTGGATGACCTTGGGCATGTCACCGCCTCTCAGCCTGACCTACCTCACAGGCTTGTTGTGGGGATTCAATGAGGAGGGGGTGGAAAGAGAAGCACGTCTGCCAATTTGAGCTCCTTGGAGAACAAAGGTGGCTATCAATGCAGGAAATTAAAATAAATCAATAGAGGTGCTCTCTTAGGAACATAAAGGTAAAGGGGCCCTTGACCATTAGGTTCAGTCACGGACGACTCTGGGGTTGCGGTGCTCATCTTGCTTTATTGGCCGAGGGAGCCGGTGTACAGCTTCTGGGTCATGTGGCCAGCATGACTAAGCCTCTTCTGGCGAACCAGAGCAGCGCACGGAAACGCCGTTTACCTTCCCGCCGTTTACCTATTGATCTACTTGCACTTTGACGTGCTTTCGAACTGCTAGGTTGGCAGGAGCAGGGACCGAGCAACGGGAGCTCACCCCGTCACGGGGATTCGAACCACCGACCTTCTGATCGGCGAGTCCTAGGCTCTGTGGTTTAACCCACAGCAGCCAAACCAGTAGTCCATCTAGCTAAGTACTGTTTACACTGACGGACAGCAGCCAGGATGCCAGGTTGGCGGCTGAGGAAAGCAAAATGTCACTTAGAGAAGGATCTGAAATATTTTCCTTGAAGCCTGAATCAGTTAAATTCTGGATTGCTTTATGTGATGTTTTAATGTGCTGTAAACTGCTTTGAGATTTTTTTCTTTAAAATATAAAACAGTATAGGTATTATTCTATTTTATTCTATTCCTGGAGGGGGTGGAACAGAGCTAGACAGCCTATTGTGGTGACTGCAGCCCAGCTTTATAATAATAATAATATAATAATTTATTATTTATACCCCGCCCATCTGGCTGAGTTTCCCCAGCCACTCTGGGCGGCTTCCAATCAAGAGTTAAGAACAATACGGCATTAAATATTAAAAACTTTCGTAAACAGGGCTGCCTTCAGATGTCTTTTAAAAAGAAGATAGCTGCTTATTTCCTTCACAACTGAAGGGAGGGTGTTCCACAGGGCGGGCGCCACTACCGAGAAGACCCTCTGTCTGGTTCCCTGTAATCTCACTTCTCGCAATGAGGGAACCGCCAGAAGGCCCTCGGTGCTGGATCTCAGTGTCCAGGCGAAACGATGGGGTGGAGACGCTCCTTCAGGTATACAGGAGGTGCCAGGAGGTATATTTAAGGTGCCATTTGGCAATTAGATAATATATCTGAATTTCTAACACTGCCAGCAGCTCTCTCTATGATTTTCAGATTACAGTCTCTCCCTGCCATACCTGAAGATACCTGGGACCCTCTTCACACCTGTTCCTACAGCATTGCTAAAGCTAAGCTGATGTGGACCTGACCTTTCCCTTAGATAGGGAGGCCTCTGAGAGCACCATGTAACAGCAAAATCCAATAAATAAATAGTTTTCAGCCGACATGGTTTCTATGAGGATCTGAGCTGCTAGACCAGAATTTATCTATTAACTCCTTGGCTGTCTCTAGGCAAGGCCCCTCACTCTTTTTCTTCTGTCTTCCCTTCCCTCCGCTACAGGCCACATGAAGCCCTCTGCTCTTCCCGTCCTCCACCCCTGACACCGGCCGCAGGTGGCCATGGGGTTACTAGGCTCCAAGAGCTCCTTGTTGGCGTTCCACCTGGGCCTCATCGCTGGCTTTGTCAGCACCTTCTACCTCATGGGCAACCTGACGTGGGAAGGGCCCCCACGCCTTGGCTCCCAGCTGCCGCGTGGCTACAAGGACCCGGAGTGGATTGTCGATAGATCAGCTCTCTTCAGTGTGGCACACCCACACATGGAAGGTAAGGGCTGGAGGGGTTGTTGTTGTTGTTTAGTCGTTTAGTCGTGTCCGACTCTTCGTGACCCCATGGACCAGAGCACGCCAGGCACTTCTGTCTTCCACTGCCTCCCGCAGTTTGGTCAAACTCATGCTGGTAGCTTCGAGGACACTGTCCAACCATCTTGTCCTCTGTCGTCCCCTTCTCCTTGTGCCCTCCATCTTTCCCAACATCAGGGTCTTTTCCAGAGAGTCTTCTCTTCTCATGAGGTGGCCAAAGTACTGGAGCCTCAGCTTCAGGATCTGTCCTTCCAGAGAGCACTCAGGGCTGATTTCCTTCTTGCAGTCCATGGGACTCTCAAGAGTCTCCTCCTCCAGCACCATAATTCAAAAGCATCAATTCTTCAGCGATCAGCCTTCTTTATGGTCCAGCTCTCACTTCCATACATCACTACAGGGAAAACCATAGCTTTAACTATACAGACCTTTGTTGGCAAGGTGATGTCTCTGCTGGAGGGGAGAGGGAGGCAAGTGTTATAAGAGAAATACTGCTCCCTTTCCCTTATGGGATATCTAAGACCTCGTATAGAGTCCTTAAGTAGGTTCTCTATCGGTGGGAGAAAATAACAGAGGCCAACCAGAGAATATTGAGAAGCAAAGCAGCTATTAAGCATGATCTTTATTAAACTGTTGCAACAGGGTCCCCCACGCAGGGAGGGAGGAGAGGAACCCACAACATTGGTGTGCAAGCTCTTATACAGACTTGCCTTTTCTGGGTAGCCTGGCCATTCCTTTGAGATGCTAAATACTTAGTTCGTGAAAGGTAAAGGTAAAGGGTCAGAAGTCCAGTCGTGGACAGCACTGGGGTTGCAGCTCTCATCTTGCTTTATTGGCTGAGGGAGCCAGTGTTTGTCCGCAGACAGCTTCCGGGTCATGTGGCCAGCATGACTAAGCCACTTCTGGCGAAACCAGAGCAGCGCACGGAAACGCTTTTTACCTTCCCACCGGAGGAGTACCTATTTATCTACTTGCACTTTGACATGCTTTCGAACTGCTAGGTTGGCAGGAGCAGGGACCAAGCAACGGGAGCTCACCCTGTCGCGGGGATTTGAACCGCCGACCTGATCAGCAAGTCCTAGGCTCTGTGGTTTAGCCCACAGCGCCACCCGTGTCCCTTTAGTTCCTGAAACTCTTATGCATATTGATAGTGTGCTCAGCTTAACAGATACTTGTCAGACTGTATTTACAGGGGGGTGTAAGCCCCTACAGTCCAAAGAGGATTGGAAAGCTTTTCCCATTTCCTTCCTCCTTGCAGAGAAATACTTGAGGTAAATTTGGGAGAGTCAAACAAAATGGCTTTAGGATTGTTCTCCTGTACTATTTCAGGCACGTAGTATATATACGTATGTATGTGTTTGCCTTGTACATTTATAAACACACACACACGTCTGTGTGTGTATGGCCTTAGAATTCCTATAACAAAAGGGTGGGAGGAATCTCTGTTGGACTACCACTCCATTGGTCTGTAGTCACTGGCCAGGTTGATGGGACCTGGAAATGCAACAAAGTCAGGAAGGATGCAGGTTCCTTAGCGGTGCAACAGAGAAATCTAAATAGGGGCCTTTAGGTAGGAGCAGTGCTTTTTTTCTAAAAAAAATGTTTAGGGGTGCTCTCATTTTGACTTAAGAAAATCACCATTTTATAGTTCAAATTGGGAAAAATAAATACAGTAAATGGACGAAAGTACAAAGATTCACAAAATGTTTAAGGGTATGCGTGCAAGGTACAAGCCCTATAACCAGAAGTGTCTATTGTGGAATATGGTAAATCTGTGGCCTCCTCTTTCTCAGGTGAGGAGAGCAGCGTGGCTGACGAGCTGTACGACAAGGTGCGGATCCTGTGCTGGGTGATGACAGGCCCCAGTAACTTGGAGACGAAGGCTCGCCACGTCAAGGCCACCTGGTCGCGCCACTGCAACGTGGTCCTCTTCATGAGCTCCGTGCAGGACGACAACTTCCCCACGGTCGGGCTGGGAACCAAGGAAGGCCGGGACCAGCTCTACTGGAAAACCATCCGGGCTTTCCAGTACGTGCATCAGCACCACTTGGAGCAGGCGGACTGGTTCCTCAAGGCCGACGACGACACCTTTGTGGTGGTGGACAACCTCCGGTGGCTGCTCTCCAACTACACCGCTGACAGACCCATCTACTTTGGCAAGCGCTTCCGGCCCTTTGCCAAGCAAGGCTACATGAGCGGGGGAGCTGGGTACGTCCTCAGCAAAGAGGCCCTGCGGCGCTTTGTGGCTGGCTTTGAATCCAAGGTGTGCAGCCACACGACCTCGGTGGAGGACCTTGCTCTGGGCCAGTGCATGGAGAAGATGGGCGTGGAGGCTGGGGACTCGCGGGACACAGAGGGGAGAGAGACCTTCCATCCTTTCGTGCCAGAATCCCACCTGACAGAGAAGTTCTCGAAAAGCTTCTGGTACTGGAACTACTGCTATTACCCCATTGTGGAGGTAGGTGGCCGTATCCCGTTTTGGGAAGGGGCAGGGAAGGTGGAGTGGCTCTCCGGGGTTTCGGAAAGGAGAGATGCTGGGGTTGAACCTGGGACCAAGCCCTGTGCTCTGGGGCAGTGTATCAGGAAGGAAATCATCTTTCACAGCCCTGTCTCACAGTGCTGAACTGTCAGGAGCTGGAGTCAAGGAGTAGATCAGCAGTCAGAGAAAAACACAGTGCTGTGCTGGCTAGGACTGATGAGAGTTGAAGTTAGACCTCCAAACAGGCAGCAGCTGCCTCTCAGCTTTAGTCTGTGTGCATGAATGAGAGTTTATCTACCTGAAACAGCCTGAACTCCTATTCATGCTAGCTCTGAGGTTAAGTCCCATCCAACTTCAATGGGTTTTAACACCAAGTAAGTGTGTGTATGGGGACGCGGGTGGCGCTGTGGGTTAAACCACAGAGCCTAGGACTTGCCGATCAGAAGGCTGGTGGTTCGAATCCCCGCGACGGGGTGAGCTCCCATTGCTCCGTCCCAGCTCCTGCCAACCTAGCAGTTCGAAAGCACGTCAAAGTGCAAGTAGATAAATAGGTAACGCTCCGGCGGGAAGGTAAACGGCGTTTCCGTGCGCTGCTCTGGTTCGCCAGAAGCGGCTTAGTCATGCTGGCCACATGACCCGGAAGCTGTACGCCGGCTCCCTCGGCCAATAAAGCGAGATGAGTGCCGCAGCCCCAGAGTCGGTCACAACTGGACCAAATGGTCAGGGGTCCCTTTACCTTTTTAAGTGTGTCTATGGCAATAGGCCAAAGTGATCTATAATCAAGGCCCAACCTGCTCCTTCACGCATTGCAGCTGTCAGAGCTGATAACGTTTTAATAGGGCAATATTTGCTGCTCTCACCTACTCCTGGTATTTATTTAACCAGAACAACAAACATCCTCTTTGCCACATCAGTGCAGGACTTGCATTCAATCCTGGTGCCTGTTGTCGTTGGTGGGGCATGGTAGCTCCTGGCAGGCAGCTGGCCTTCCGTTTCCCGAATCAGAAGTCTCCTCTGATAAATCCTGTGCATGCCATAGCTAGGAGAAGCACCTTCAACAGTAGGGACAGGGGTGAGACTTTGCTCTTTGGTTAGGGAGAGTGTCATTGCCTTTCATTGATGAAAGATTCTGGAGGTACAATTCCAGATTCATGTGGTTTTCTAACGGAGGCAAGAGGTCTGTGTGCTCCAGCCATTCCCAAAGCATTTCCCTCCAGCTGTCGGTGATGTGTGGATTTTACCCAGTGAATGATGCTCACTTCTTCAGGAAACCTGGTTTCATTCCTTTCCTAAGGCGTGTTTTTCCACCCTGAGCTTTCAGCAGTTGGAAGTTTCTCTGTGACAGCAGCAATTTGTGGCACCCCTGTGGATAAGGTGATAGAGTTAATAGCATTAGGCACTTTGCCCTGCTTTATGCAGGAGGATGTAGCAAGGGAAGGAGCAAGAACCCACCTTTGGTTTTCCTTTTTTTTTAATCTGAGTGGCATATATGAGGGGAGGCTCACAAGTACTTAGTCAGAAAAGGGGAATGTTCGGAATACGGAAGGTAAAGTTGCCCGAAATATGAGTGGCCTGAGAACTGAGAAGACCAAGGGGATTAAGTAATTAGGTTAACTTGTGTTTAGCTGTGAGATGCATGAAAGAGAGCCAATAGGATTGCTCTGCTTCAGGGAGACTTTTTTTTTGCCTAGTGTGAATCTGGGCTGTTTGTTCTCTGGAAACTTCATATATACCAGACAGGCAGGGGCCTGGTATAAATTCTTGCAAGATCTCACTGGAAACCAGCACTGCTTCTTCACCAGTGGTGCTGGTGTAGACAGGTTGCTCTCAGAGATGCTACCCTAGGGGTTCTGCTGTCTGAGGTAGCTACCTCAGCCCACCTCCCAGGGATAAGGAACTGGATCTGACCAGTGGGCGGGGTCCTTATCTCCATGGCCCACTGTGGGCCAAGTTTTACAGGTGGGTGTGGCCACCCACCTGCCAGTCACCTGCCATCATTCTGTTTTTCTAGCCCAGGCTTCCTCAACCTCGGCCCTCCAGATATTTGAGACTACAATTCCCATCATCCTTGACCACTGGTCCTGCTAGCTAGGGACCATGGGAGTTGTAGGCCAAAAACATCTGGAGGGCTGAGGTTGAGGAAGCATGTTCTAGCCTGTCTTTCACCATCTTCCATTTTTCATAGCCCAAACGGAAGGGGCGTGAAGTGGCTGCTCTGCTGAAACTAAGCAGACCTAAGACTGGCCAATAGCTGAATGGGAGAGCAACCCAGATATTGGTGGACTACAACTCCCATCATCCCCAGACAGCATGGTCAGTGGTCAGGGAAGATGAGAGTTGCAGTCCAACAGCATCTGGAGGGCCACAGCTTCCCCAATCCTGATTTAATAAATGAATTATTTTTTTAAAATCCCTGAGTCCATTGCCAAACACACCCAGATGCTTTGGAGAGTTGCTGTCCTGTGAGGAATATCTTCTGCAAAATAAGCAAGTATGTACATATTTATTTGAATAATTAGTTCAGCTTGCCAAATGTTACAGAATCACAATTTTTACTTCTTTCTTGATGATGCAGAGTGCACACCCAGCCCTATACTCATTGGATCGTGCAGCTGGCATGGCCGGGGGTCGTGGATGATGGACTCAAATTCCCATTACCCCTGACGGTTGACCATGTTGGCTGAGGGTGATGGGAGCTGGAGCCCCACAGAATCTAGAGGGCCTCAGCTTCTCCATTCTTGACTTAGAGAATGCCTGGCATTTCTGATAAGCATGCCTTTCTGCATGTGGGGTTCTTATAAAGGAATGATTGGCACTGAGCTTTGCGTTGCCTGACCCTTTTAGGAGGCCATTTACCAGTTCCACCCATCCCCCAACCTCATGTTTCCTGAACCTTTTATGCCCCTTTTCCTTAATCCAACTAAGGCTATTGCTTTAGTCAGTAATGGGATGAAGGTTTCCTGCGACATACATAGATGGTAGGAGTGGACAGCATAGTAAAAGGTTATGCTTGCTGAGATGGATGTAAGGGAAAGAGGAAGGAGCAGGCCATTGTCTCAGCAGAAGGACTCATATCACCCCATGTCCTCAACCACACCTGACCTGCAAACCAGCCTGTGTGCTCGACCAACTTGGAGTCCTGATTCAGCACAGGGGGATCAGCCCTTTGCCCATTGTGTAATCGGTCCTCGGATAACAAAACTGCAGCTTAGAATCAAGGATGCATAGTTTGATTGCAAAACCGGATTCTTGATCAACGTGCAGGTTGTTCTAGAGTTATTGCATGGAGGATGAACTGGGCAAACAGCAGTCGGATTGGCAGCTTTGTGACATCTGTGGCTGTGTCACAAACCTTTGTACCAATATTGTAGGCTGCCCTGATGGATAGGCAAGCAGGCAGGGTCCTCCATTGCACCACAAGTTTTCCGGTGAGAGGATCCTCAGATTTGTCTGTGGCTTCTGCCGTTCTCTGTGGTTGTCACTTTTGCTTCTTGTGGCATATGGAAAAAGGGACGCGGGTGGCGCTGTGGTCTAAACCACTGAGCCTCTTGGACTTGCCACTCAGAAGGTCAGCGGTTTGAATCCCCACAACGGGGTGAGCTCACGTTGCTCTGCCCCAGCTTCTACCGACCTAGCAGTTCGAAAGCACGCCAGTGCAAGTAGATAAATAGGTACCGCTGTGGCTGGAAGGTAAATGGCATTTTTGTGTGCTCTGGCTTCCATCACAATGTTCTCTTGCGCCAGAAGTGGTTTAGTCCTGCTGGCCACATGACCTGGAAAGCTGCCTGTGGACAAATGCCGGCTACCTCAGCCTGAAAGCGAGATGAGCGCCACAACCCCATAGTCGCCTTTGACTGGACGTAACCATCCAGGGGTCCTTTAAAGGTAAAGGGACCCCTGACCGTTAGGTCCAGTCGTGACCGACTCTGGGGTTGCGGCGCTCATCTCGCTTTATTAGCAAAGGGAGCTGGCGTACAGTTTCCGGGTCATGTGGCCAGCATGACTAAGCCTCTTCTGGCGAAGCAGAACAGCGCACGAAAACGCCGTTTACCTTCCTGCTGGAGCGGTACCTATTTATCTACTTGCACTTTGACGTGCTTTCGAACTGCTAGGTTGGCAGGAGCTGGGACCAAGCAACGGGAGCTCACCCCGTCAAGGGATTCGAACCGCCAACCTTCTGATCGGCAAGTCCTAGGCTCTGTAGTTTAACCCACAGCGCCACCCATGTCCCTTTTCCAGGGGTCCTTTACCTTTGCCTTTATGGAAAAAGGACAGCTGTTCAGCTAGCGAAGCAACAGTGAAGGGGATGGCTTTCCTCGCATGCTGCGTGTTCCACAGTTAACCCTGGTTTCCCTTTGCTCCTCCTAGGGTCCCCAGTGCTGCTCCGACTTGGCCGTCTCCTTTCACTACGTGAGTTCAGAGTTGATGTACACCTTAGAATACCTGTGCTACCACCTTCGCGCTTACGGCTACAGGTATCGCTACCACCCGCCTTTGCCTGAGAATGCTGCTCATCTCCAGCCCCGCCCTCGGGGGGAAGCCCCGGAGAGGACCAATAGTACTACACTGCAGACTGAGAAGAAGGTGTAGGGGCGGATCCCTGGCACGTCACCCTTGAGCAGAGCGGCCCAAACCAGCCATCCTCGGACAAGACCAGTGCTCCTGTTATGGGGCCATCTACGCGGGAAAAAGCAACAAGAGCTGAGCAGGCCACAAGCCGAGAGATTTATTTTAATCCCTAAAGGTGTGTGTGCATGCACACTTGCCACACAAGGGGTCTTGCATATGGCAGAGGAGCCATTCTTATTTGTGTGCTGAGAAGCAAATGTCTGGCCTACTATGGCACCGCTTGGCCTATCCTATGCTCACTCGTTTTCCTACTGCAAACTGGAGAGGCCCAAGCCTTCCATGCGCTGTAAAGCAGTTTCTTGCTTAGTGAGTGCTCTTGATGCACTGGGGTGGGGAGACTGGTCCCTGGGTGGTGGGGAAGAAGAGGGGATAGAGGGGCTCTTGTGGGTCCTGGAAGGGAGAGCCGAACTCACAAGGGGGTGGTGCCTGCCGCCACCACAAGAATGAGGCACAACTGCATGGCCATAGACTGAGCAAGGAGAGCACCACAGCGTAGGGCTTGGGTTTTACCACTGGAGAAAGAATCGTAAGGGTCCTGGCTGGTCAGTGGTTGGTGCCATTGTGGTAAGAGGGACCCAGCACTACAAGAGGGGGACGCACGGTCCGTTTTCACCCTTGCAAGCTGTGTTCGGGGTCTCGCAGTTGATATTATAGGATGAAGTGCTTGTATCTCCTGTGCCTGCAATTTCCCCCCATTATTAGGTTTCTTGATACCAGAGCCTAATAATTAGGCCGTCTGCCTTTAACGTCAACACGTTCCAAGTTGGGGTTCTTCACCCTTGGGTCCCCAGATGTTGTTGGACCATCAGTCCCAGCCAACATAGCCTTGTTGTTTAAGGGAAACAGAAGGAGAGAATAGGAAGAACAGAGAGCAGGCAGCTAAGCAATTAAAAAAGGTAGGGGAATGTTTTTGGTTTTTTTAAGTGGTAGTTTGTGGCTTAAGGCAGGTCCTAAATCTGGAAAGGCTAAAGTCCTGTGAGCCTGCAGTTGTTTCTCAACTGCACCTCCCATCATCCTTGACCATTGGCCGTGCTGGCTGGGGCAGATGGGAGTTGTAGTTCGGAAACATCTGGAAGGCAACAGCTTCACCACTCCTTGTATGAGACACCCTAACTGTGCATGGTGCTCAACATTCACATGAATAAAGATGCTGCTGTATAATGGCTGCAGCTTCCGGCGAGATATTGTGGAGCTCACAAGAGGTACCACCGCTGCTTCTCCCGGGGGCGGGGGGTGGGTGGGAATGCACCTGCCCCCTTCTACTCACTGGAGAAGCAAGGAGAAGTGGCCTCAGCTTCTGAGTTCTGGTGAGATCTTGTGGACTTCCCACGAGATCTTGCCAGAAGCTGCAGCCATGCAACCTCAGTAAACGAGACTTCGGTGGAGGGACATCAGCTGTGAGGTGGGTGGCACCTTCCCATTTTGCCTCGTTGTGGGTTGGTGGGTGAAACAGGACAGGAAGGACAGCCCTGGTTTGAAGGGAGAAGAACAAGCAAAAGGCAGGCAGTGTGATAAAGCCTGAAAGCTTTATTGCTCCCTTGCTGTGTCACTGGATTTGAACTTTCTTGTGTTTTTTGCCCGATGGGTTAGTCTCTTAATCATTTGATGGTCCCAAGTGCCCCCTGGTGGCTATTACATGCCATTTTATAGTTACGGTAAGACTTTTTACCGAACCAATCTACTGTATTTTTCGCTCTGTAAAATGCACCAGACCACAAGACGCACCTAGTTTTTGGAGGAGGAGAACAAGAAAAAAAATATTCTGAATCTCAGAAGCCAGAACAGCAAGAGGGATCGCTGTGCAGTGAAAGCAGCAATCCCTCTTGCTGTTCTGGCTTCTGGGATAGCTGCACAGCTTGCATTCGCTCCATAAGATGCACACACATTTCCCCTTACTTTATAGGGGGGGGAGAGAAAGTGAGTCTTATAGAGCAAAAAATACGGTAATTTGTTGAAGATGCAGGCAGACCTTTGAATTGTGCAGAGCTCTTTGCCAGATGGAATGGAAAGGCAGATGCATTTTCAGTTTATAAGGAGAGGAAAGATAGGCCCAATTTAATAACCGAAAGTACAGCCTTTGTTTTGATCAAGAGTTAAAGCCAAAGCACTTGTGCAGTTCACAACGATCTGCCTCCATTAAACAGCATAGATGGGTGAAAGAAACAGCTAAGCATCCTTTTTGTGGTCTGTTGCAAAAGCTTGGAGTAGGGGTAGCCCTGCAGATGTTGTTTGCCTTTTATCTCAGATCATCCCCAGCCAGCATGGCCAGTGGTCAAGGATAATGGGACTTCCAGCATCTGGAAGGCAGCAAGTTGGGGATTCGGTGGTCACCACATCCTGAACCTTAAGGGGTGAGCAGTTGCCAAGACATACTGTGCTCACTTGCTGATAAGAATTTTGCTGGCTTGTATGTTGACTATCTGACCGCCCTCCTTCCAGACGTTTTGTTTTGCTTGCTTTTTTGTCCAGAAGAGGGCAACAAAGATGAGGAGCACAGCAGGAGACCAATTCCATGGTGGAAAGATTGAAGGAGCTGGTTGTGGTTTAATCTGGGGATAGGATGGTTAAGAGTCACAGCCATCTTCACATATTTGAAGGGCTGTTGCATGGAGTCTGCCAATGGCATGAATGATTCTGTTGCTCCAGAGGCTATTACCCAAACCATCGGGTTGGTATTACAAGGACTTAGGCTAAAAATTAGGTCTTTCCCAACCGTCTGAGCTGTAAAAACAGCTGGCTTCCTAAAAAAGACAACTGAGAAGGATTTATGATCTGAGTCTTAGTTTGACCTTCTGGGGAACCTCCACTAACACTAGCTTGGAATTAGCACTGCCTGTGAGCCTGTTGCTTTGCTCCCATACCTGCACATTTCCCAAGAATTTTACGAAATCTTAAGCCAACAACATCTTCTCTTTCAAATGAACAAGTTGGTGGACTCTCCTTCTTTAGGGTTCTTCCCCCTGCCTTTCCCTTTTGTCATTTCATAGTACTGTTGGGTTCGATCTAGAGAAGAGTAAGTTAAAACGTATGGCAGTATTTCAGATAGTCCTCCTGATTGTCTTTTTAAAAAGAAATTAGAAGGAGCTGCCAGTTACCCATTCATACTGCTGGTGCACATCGAGTCTGTCTGATGAGTTCTCCAGTATCACAGTCAAAGGCCCTTAGATGCTTTTAAAGCAGAGTTGCCAGGGACCCAAAATGTGCTTTCTCTGGACTGCCCATTTATTTAGCCTTCCATGGTTCCCTTTGCCATTCACTTCAGTTGAGGGATTGTTCCACTATCATACACTTCTCCTTGTGCCTGCACAGCTGTTACTGCCATTGAAGTGAATGGTGACTTATTCACATGCAGTTGTGTAACCAGAGCGTACACAGTGTCCTAAACTGGAATGTTCTCTTATTCCATAAATTATAATGATATTTTTTAGAAGAAAGACTTTGGGAGCTACGAAATGGTAATAACTGGTGATAACTGGCAGAATGCTTCCTGTTGCCAATTTCGTTGTTTTTCTTCGTAAATGAATGTTTAGATGTTTACCGAAAATAATTTTGTTAAAATCTTTGGATCTGGGGGAGGTAGGTAGTTTTCACAAGAGACATGTTTTGAAGTTTTTCATTCGGTTTACAAATAAACCAAGTTTCAAGGACAGTTAATTCTGTGATTCTGCTGATCTCTCAAGGAAATTGCTTAGCCAAGATTGAAGATTGTGAGTTTTCAAAAACAGGTTGTGGGAGAATGCATTGTTTAAAGTTGAAAACCACAAAGGTTTTAAAAATTTTCTTTCAGAAAACTTGCACCATCACTCGGAAGCCTTATGCCAGTGTAGACTCACGATGGGGAGTCTGTGGCCTTTTGCCTGTTTTAGTCTCAAACTCCCATCAGTCCTGGCCAGCATGACCAATGGTCAGAGATGAGTGTTATAGTCTCTGCAGGGGTGGGCTCAGTTGCTCACCACCCAGAGTATATACAATACTTGGCTACCTCAGTATAAGCCAGCTTTTTATCTACATACGTGCCCTATTAAAGGAAAAGCCCACCTTTTCCTGGTTATCTTGAAATATTGTGGCCTTTGATGTTACTGGTTTTCTTGTAAGATGCTTTGATCTTCGGCAAAAGAAAAGCTGTGTATTAGGCTCATGCATAGTTACTTGCCTGGTTGGTTGCGAAAAGTACAAAATAATTTCTGGGTGACCAAGCAGGAGACCTTTAGAAAAGTTGGCTTGGTGTTTTCGGTTTCACTTTAATAATGCTTTCTAACATAGTTTTGTGTGGCTACAGAGCTTTTTCCACATACCTGTCCCCCCTGGCCATGAAGTTGCAGGGCAGGTTATATATATATATATATATATTTTAAATACAATCTTGGAATAAATTAAAACAAATCAGTGAACAAAATGTGACTGTCAATTTTGGGGATTTACAACTCAAAACTTGCAAGCCTGCTAGGGTTGTGGTCAACCTAGTAGCTCTCTGTGTGAAGGGACCTGCTTCTGCTTACACAACAGGACTCCCCCTTCCTTCCTCCTATGCACCCCATAAATCTCTTCTGGGGGTTCAGTCAACCATCTGGGGCACATTGGTGATGGCAGAGGAGACAACGGAGTGGTGGCAGTGGGGAGAAAGACCAATTGCACAAAAGAAAGTAGTTCCACTCATCCAGTTACTTATTTGTATACTCTATCCCGATGAATATTTGCTGCCCTGGGTTCCTTCAGGAAGAAGGGTGGAAAATTTGCCGAGTTAATAATAATGTACTGCACTGCTGTCCTATACATCTGCTAGGAAGTAAGCCCCCTTTTAGTTCAATAGCCTTACTCCTAAGTAAGCATGTATACTAGGATTGCAGCCTTAAATGAAGTTAGGGCACAATCCATTCAAAGTAAAGGACTTGTATGTATGCAGGCGATTTTGTGTCTGAACTTAAATATCTCTCACTGAAATCAACAGAAGTTAAAAGTGCTTCAATTGGGCTTCTGCTTAAATGTGGAGAAATGGATATTACCATTGAGAGAGTGAAGGAAAGCTGCCGCCAATGTTACTGTGCTCTTACCTCTTTGTAAGGTAAGAAGAATTATCTTGATTCGAAAACACAAAGACTAAAATCCCCTTCCCCGCTTTTAAAAGAAATTCTGGCCTTTTCTGCTTTTCTTGGAAATGTTTCCCCAGGGAAGATAAACATTGTTTAATAAAGATTACCTCTTAGGGTGAAAATTAATACACACGGAACAACTTCAACAAAGATGTCTTTATTTGGAATAGGGAAAGCATTCTACCTTGAGTGCAAGGGTGGGGGGAGCAGAAATTAAAGAAAGCAACTGGTATTGATGGTGATGGGGGTGATCAGGATAGAATATGGGGTGTGTGATGTCGTGGGCCTGACTGTGTTTTAGTCATTTTACATTCCTTAGTTTTTAAAGGAGAACAACAACCTGCTCTTCTTTTTACCTTGCACTTCAGAAACTCTCTCCTTTCTCTTGATTTACTAACTCTGAAAGTAGACAAATCAAAGCAGAAGAGGTGGAGAGAGAGAGAGAGAGAGAGAGAGAGAGAATGTAAAAGTGGGACCAACTTTACAAAAAGGTTGTAACTGCTGTGTCAGCCCCAGAAATATAAAATAGGTAAGAAGCTATCTTTTATTAGGCCAATAGAGCTCTTTGTAACTCAAAAGTGTACTTACGCTTACAATCAGCCAAAGTTGGCTAACAAAAGATAGTTTTGTCTACTCAAAAAGAAGAGGAATTGGTAAAGGAGCGTTCTGCCATCAGCCAAGTCTCACTTATGCAAGGGAGTAGCAATGTGTTAACCTGGTGTCTGAGAGCTGTAGTTCAGAAATGCACCAGGTTGTTGAAGGGGGTCTTAAGCACCGTTTGTTTCTGTGGGAAGGGGTGGTAGTCCCTGAACTTGCACCTCATCTCTTTTGTGGCTGGCGGTGAGATCATACTGTCAAATGTTTCCTTAAGTGTGAGGTAGCTTAAAAACCCGGGACGTTTGAGAGTTGACCCTACGACTTCCTTCATTTTGTAAAGAGAGAGTAGAGAGAGAGTAGATGAGGCTTGGTAGAATTCAGAACGGTGGACAGAAGCAAAAATAGTAAGTAAAAAAACAACAAAAATCAGATCAACTTGTACTTTCCAACGAAGGTTTTTTATAATCAATTGATGTTAAAAAATACAGACTTGTTTTACAATAATAATAGCACCATTTTTAGTATTATACACAGTAATCTTGCTTGTGATACACACCCAGGGATGGATGGGTGGGTGGGGGGGAAAAAATTGGCTACAACCTGTATTTTGGGGCATCAGCACCTTGGAGGGGAAGGATCCTTCCTTCATGCTAGTTAGCTTCCAAGAAAGGTCTTACAGGAAGACAATAAATAAATAATACCATTATTTGTTGTTCCTTTTTTTCCTTTTTCTCCTTTGCTTGCTTTCATGGTCTGCCCAAGTGATGGTTGCCTCGGAAACTGACAGAGTCCAGAATGTAAGCGTGGGGAACGGATGGAATTTTGGGAAGGGAAGAAGGTTTGGTTCAACTCTTCAGTGCAGAAAGTCCTACAAGGTGATTTGGGGAGCACTTGGGTTCCTTGGGTTGGTTTTGTATGGTAATGGACTGGTTTTTTAAAAAAATATTAATTTTCGAAACTTTTTTTTCTTTACAAGAAGCACACCGGGCCAATGTCAACACCAAATTCTTGATCAGCTCCGCCAATGTCCATAGGTGCAATGTCAATGATGGGCAGGCGTGAGGTCTTCTGAGAACGGTATTCAATGATTGTCTTCCCCCATTTACCAGTGTGTTTCTAGAATAGAAGAAAACCCCCCGCAAAAAAATGCATTATTTTAAGTGCCACAAGATCCCCAGCTGGGATCAGTTGCTAGGGGTGGCTGGCTGGAACAAATCAAAGTTCTGGAAAACAGGGCAGGATTAACCATGGCACTAAACTTATTAAAGCACAAGAGCTTTTACTGTGTTGCTGTTATCTGGGGAATCTTAAGATCTGCATTCTGTCCTGCTCAGGTTGCTATGCAACTTTGGAAGCTAGTACTAACAGCCCACAGGGACATGGGTGGCGCTGTGGTCTAAACCACAGAGCCTAGGGCTTGCCGATCAGAAAGTCGGTAGTTCGAATCCCCGCAACGGGGTGAGCTCCCGTTGTTTGGTCCCTGCTCCTGCCAACCTAGCAGTTCAAAAGCATGTAAAGTGCAAGTAGATAAATAGGTACCGCTCTGGTGGGAAGGTAAATGGCTGCTCTGGTTCACCAGAAGCGGCTTAGTCATGCTGGACACATGACCCGGAAGCTGTCTGTGGACAAATGCTGGCTCTCTCGGCCTATAGAGTGAGATGAGCGCCGCAATCCCAGAGTCGTCTGCACCTAACGGTCAGGGGTACCTTTACCTTTACTAACAACCCACACGCTCATGGCCATTAAAAAGGGTCACATCTGATTTCATGTGCCATGAGCAGAAGCTGAAATTGTGCATGGGGGTGCAGAATGCCGGCTTCAGCATGAGTAGACAGTGGCTGCCAGCAGACACATCAACTAACTAGCAGAATGATCCTCTGAATCTGTTTTGAGATTCCTACGACTCTTGAGCATAATGGTGGTTTTCTTGCTACAGCCATGTCTCCTCTGTGTGTGTCTAATTTTAAAACACACCCATATCCTGTCTACTTTGAGAAGTGCCACACTATGGCTGATTTCAAGGGGGGGGGGCAGGGAGAGATAATCACTGTTTCTTTGATCACTTCTGTGAAACGAGATCAGCAAATGATGTGGGATTTAGTGAAGCAAAAAAGCAACCCTGTGGGGCTGGCTCCAGGGGTCTTGTAACACTGCTCTCACCCTACAGTGCCCTCCCAAATAGGGCCAAACAAAGGATTTTGTGGGTCCCACTCAAGCTAGGGCCGCACTTTTCAATCTAGCTGGTTTCTTACGTGGAATGGAAGTATTCCTGACAGTTTTCTCTGCTGATCCTCTCATTATGGTCAGACTGGGCCTTGGCAAGTGCCCAGCCTGGCTGGCTGCTACTGTCAGCTGCCGTAGTTCTGTGCCTTTAACCCAGCAACATCATATTGCTGTGGCAAACCCCTCAAACTTACCGTGCAGCCATCCTGCAAGGCGCTATATGTGAACCTGCTATTGCCCTCGGCTCTGATCTCCACGTCGTTGGATCCTTGTATCAGGAGAGCTTTCTTAAGGTTCCCGGAAGCCTCGTCCATGTAGGCAATGCTGTTCTTGCAGTGGTAGGTGATATTTTGAGAGCCTTCAGTAGACAAGAGGCGCAGGAAGGTCATCTGGATGTTGGCCGTGTTAGGAGCCAGGTTCTCATCTCCATAGCTAAACTGGAAAGGGACCAAGAAGACAGAGGTTGAGAGACGCCTTTCTTAGAAAGACCGCAGAAAGCAAAAACACGTACCTCTGTAGATTGTGAGTTTCCCTTGGGCATGCCAATACCTCCCCCCTGTCTCACAGTGACCCTACTGCACTCACCAGCTGAGTTTGCTATCAGGGTGATGCCTCTGAATATCAGCCATCATGGTTGGGTTTATCAGTCCCAAATTTGTCTAAATCTTTTAAAAAGCAATCTAAGCTAGTGGTAATCAACCAAATCTAATTGCTGCGAACTCTAAAGTCTCCCTGTTTCCTTTCTGCTGCCTGGTCACAACACTCAGTGTTGCTTGATTTCTTCTCATTTCTCTCAAAGTTGGAGAATAAGCTTCACATAGACATTTCAAAGACAAGAATAGTGAGATGTAAGTATAAAAACAGAGGGTCAGTGTAACGATTAATGGGCAAACAGAACATTAAGCAGCAAGGTGAACATTCCATAAGTGCAAGGAGAATATTCTCCCCGTTCTGGGTTTCTCTCCCCACTGCAACCTTCCACAGCAGATTGGAGAATGGCACAGTACATTTTGTTTGTGTGTGTAAGTAATCCTGTTGTGCTAGCGCCAAGCCTTGCACTAATGCAACTGTTTGCTTGCATGGGTTCACATTGGATTTGCATGCCTTGGATGAAATATCAAAAGCGTTTATTCTAGCTTGACCCACTTACGTGGAAACCTCCATTGATTGTCTCTCCAAACCAAATGTGCTTCTTGTCTTTACTCTTGCTTGTCCACCAGTTCTTCTTGGGAATGCTGCTAGGCTTGGGGTAAACACAGCTCTCTCCCGTCTCCATATTGCAGAAAACCTTTATGGCATCCAAAGTGCAACCCTGGTTGGGGTCAATCCAATAGTCGCCTGCAAAATTAAGAAAGAAGCAGTTGGTACCGTGTTTTTCCTCTTTCTCTCTCTCATCACACCGCTGTTCTGTGCTGCTGGGTCTTAGTCACCGACTTCCTGCAGTGCCCCCCCGCCCCCAATCCCTTAGGTGGCATGTGCAAATTCAGAAGCTTAAGCAATTATAATATCTACAGGGGAATGGAATTTATTAGTGTCAGATTGCAAATGGAAAGTTAACTATGTGTTAAAATATAATCGCAAAATGAGGCTAAACAAGTCACACAGTAATCCTGCTCTGGAAATTATGAGAATTGTAAGTGCGATTCTTCGAGCTTTAAAGCCTCTGCAAACGGTAGGTTATTAAAACATTATTCAGGCAATTTTCATTCTGCAATACTGATCAACAAACATATGATCTAAAAGCTTTGTTTACTTTATTAGGATACAATAACATGAATATCACACAAACACACACACACACACACACACACACACACACACACACACACCAATTTAGTTACTATGGTCACATGTGTTTAATTAAACACAAATATTTTGATAGGAGCTTAAACTCTCTGAGGTCTTGTTAATGACTTTGGGTCAGAAAAAAGGTTGTGAATTTGATGCCAAGGGAAGGGGTGGGTGGGTGTCCCTGTGGCTTCCACAGGGAGAGGAAATGTATCCACAGTCAGCTGTGTAGATTGTACAGGCCACTCATGCCTTCTGCTGTGTGGATGAGGCTACATTTCCTATGCATTTCGGTGGCAGGAATCAGAAGTGCTGAAACAGTAGCCTCAGTCCCTGTAGATGCTCTGGGTTAAGGCTACCAGACGTCCCTGTTTCCCAAGGACAGTCCCTGGATTTACAAATCGGTCCCCTGACAAAATCCATCCATTTAGTAGGAAGTTGAAAAGTGTCCCTGGATTCATTAAAAAAAATCTGGTAACCTTACTCTGGGTGGTGAGATGCAGAGACCTCTCTGGGATTGTTATGCTGCGGAATAGGAAGTGAGGCTCCTGAGCCCACAACCCAGGCAGTGGCAAGCACCAATACACTCACCGCTCTTCCATTCGGGGTGGCAGAGTTTTAGGTCACGGCAGGTACGAGCTGGGTTCTTCCTACTGCCCTCAGGGCTCCGGATGCTTTCGATCTGGTTGTTGAGCGACTTCAGGGTGGCATCGACCTCGGCATCATGCTGCCTCAGGTTGCTAGAAGCCTGGTCGGATCGCATGTAGCGCATGGGGTCGGGGCCTTTCTCCGTCTGACCCAGGCCGGCAAAGGCGGACATGTCAATGCCAGGTCCGGGTGGGCCAGGAGGGCCAGGGGGTCCGGGGTTTCCAGGAGGACCCTACAGGGTTAAAGGAAAAGAGACAGCCCTGAAATGCTTGCTGTTGGATGAAATCAACCCCCTGCTGTATGGTAGGTGCATTGATGGAGGTAGCCCATCATCTGGGCCCTCACATTCCATTTTCTTTCACTGACATGGGACTAAGTTGAGCTGATAGGACCTACAGTTTAAGTTCCAGAATGTCCTACTCTTGGTCAAGAGGGGCTGAATCAGACATCTTTTCATGCTTTCCAGCTCCGTAGTACATCTGCTGCTGGAAGATGACTTAACAGAAGCTATCAGCAGAGACATCACCTTGCCGACAAAGGTCCGGATAGTTAAAGCTATGGTTTTCCCAGTAATGATGTGTGGAAGTGAGAGCTGGACCATAAAGAAGGCTGACCGCCAAAGAATTGATGCCTTTGAATTATGGTGCAGGAGGAGACTCTTGGGAGTCCCATGGACTGCCAGAAGATCAAACCTATCCATTCTTAAGGAAATCAGCCCTGAGTGCTCACTGGAAGGACAGATCCTGAAGCTGGTGCTCCAATACTTTGGCCACCTCGTGAGAAGAGAAGACTCCCTGGAAAAGACCCTGATGCTGGGAAAGATGGAGGGCACAAGGAGAAGGGGACGAGATGGTTGGACAGTGTTCTTGAAGCTACTAACATGAGTTTGACCAAACTGCGGGAGGCAGTGGAAGACAGGAGTGCCTGGCATGCTCTGGTCCATGGGGTCACGAAGAGTCGGACACGACTAAACGACTAAACAACAACATCATCCTCATACTTGCTGCTGTTTTGGAGATGAATTTTATGGTTTAGATCAGTGTTTCTCAAACTTGGGTCTCCAGCGGTTTTTGAACTACAGCTCCCATCATCTGTAGCTAGCAGGACCAGTGGTCAGGGATGATGGGAACTGTAGTCCAAAACCAGCCGGAGACCCGAGTTTGGGAAACCCTAGTTTAGATGTTATTTTATCGTGCTCTTCTGTAAACTGCTCTGTTGTTTTTAAAGGAGAGTGGTATACATTTGATGATAAGAATTCTCATTGATTTCAAATATTTAATTAGACATGCTGGGCTGTACATTAGATCCTGCTCATAGAACCCCATGCAATTCCCACAGGGAGACAAAGCACAGCCCTTCCGTAGCACAGAGGGCTGTAGGCCGCCCTCTAAAGGAGAACGGTTTGAGCCACTGATTAATATTTAGGCAAGCTCCACGGAGGCAGTCAAACCAGCTGGGTAAAGGGCACAAGGGCGGGGGACTGCCTAGACACAGGATGCACAGAATTTGCACTCTTTTGTTCTAGGTGCATTTTGCAACAGGGAATTTCATTGGCGCTAGCAGTTTCTGAGCTCTAGGCACAGTCCTGTGCCTAAGATTTCAGATTAAAACTGGAGTGGAAGGAAAGGAGGACCTTTTTCTGCCTCCCCACTTTCAGCCACTCTCTGAAGACTGGAGAAGAGACCCTCTTAAGAATATTTGGAAGGTGGGCAGGGGAAGGACTAGACCATGTGAAAAATGAACATAATATTTTAGCTGCAGTTCATTCATTTTCAGCTTTGAATTATTGTTATAAAAAATCACGCGGAGACATTCTGTTGTTGCGCCCATAACCTAGGTTTAAGGTGACATTTAGCTCCTAGCTTTCGTATCTTAGTTTCTAACACTGGGGGTGCAGCTTCTTGTACTTCATTTATGCCGTTCCCTCAGTTACTTACAGCTTGGCCAGTTTCTCCACTACGACCACGGGGACCGGGAGGGCCAATGGGGCCAGGCATTCCGTTAGAGCCATCTTTGCCAGAGGGGCCAACTGGACCTGGGGGACCCTAGGAGAGAGACAATGCGCATGAGTTAACACCAGGCTGCCCATGAACACTGGGATGGGCTTCTTAAAAGAACTACATAGTAAAATCTACAAGTGGTAGTATTGCAGTGCAGTAGAATTGTGTCTGATGCTGTCCCCCAGAACAATGGACCCCACACCGCGTATGACATTTACTGTATAATCGACCAAGAACCTTCTTCAGTTATCAGCCATGTACGCACTCTGACATTTCAAAACCCACCAGGCCAAAACAAATGTCCATATCACAACACAAAAAAGCAGAGTTCCCCAGATTTCTGATCACTAAAATCTCTTTCTAATACAAAAATATTGAAGATCAGTCTTCTCCCTCTTAAAGTTCTTCTCTTCTCCAAATACATTAATTTCTCCCCAAATCAGCCGGCATCCAGAAATTGGGGCCTGGATATAACAACCCCACATTCTACCAGCTGAAAAAACTGAGCAACACACAAGGCACTTAGTGAATAAGGTTGGTATACACAGCAGAGTCTAGCATCCAGCCACAACACTCCCTGGTCTTTCACCAAGGAAAGGAGCTCTTCTTATCAGGGAGAATGGACTTACCCTGGGACCAGAAGGACCAGCAGGACCTGATGCACCTTGATCGCCAGAAGGACCCTATGGAAAAAGGTGAGGGGGTGGGGGAAAGCAAAGCCATAATTATATACCAGCCATGTCACAGCCTCTCTGCAGAAGGGCCCAAAGAGTTTAGGAGTTGTAGAGAATGGCTTCAAGGACGTTCCATGCCAGAATTATTTTCGACTTCAAGTTTTTACTTTGCTGCTTTAATTGCTAGACCTGTACTGTGCCGACGATGTTTTATCTTCAACTGTATGCTGCATTTAACCAACTAGTAAAGATAAAGGGACCCCTGACTATTAGGTCCAGTCATGGCCGACTCTAGGGTTGCGGTGCTCATCTCGCTTTATTGGCCGAGGGAGCCAGCGTACAGCTTCTGGGTCATGTGGCCAGCATGACTAAGCCGCTTCTGGTGAACCAGAGCAACACATGGAAACGCCATTTACCTTCCTGCCAGAGCGGTACCTATTTATCTACTGGCACTTTGACGTGCTTTTGAACTGCTAGGTTGGCAGGAGCAGGGACTGAGCAACGGGAGCTGACCCCGTGGCAGGGATTCGAACCGCCGACCTTCTGATCGGCAAGTCCTAGGCTCTGTGGTTTAACCCACAGCGCCACCCGCGTCCCATTTAACCAACTACCCTGGGATAAATAAAGGGAAGTTAATAAATAAACAAATACTAACTAGACAGACAGGCATCCCTGCAGGGAGAAGTTGATTCACATCCCTGCTGCAGCAGATAGGCTCAAACCCAAAACTCCCGTGAGCCCATGACAAGCCTAGACCAGAACACCATCGACCGAATTCTAAAGTTACGGAAACCAAAACTTACGGGAGGCCCAGGAAGACCCTGCAGGCCAGTGAATCCCCTGTGACCCTTCAGACCTCTCTCTCCTGCCTCGCCAGCTTCACCCTTGTCACCACGAGGACCTTGTGGACCCTAGGAAGAGAGAACACAAGCGGCATTCAGGACAAGAGAGTCATGCGCAAAGTTTGGCAACATAGTACAGGGTGGCGATGCTGCCTGCAGATCTGAACACAACTTCCCTCCTGGCAGCCCTACACTTGGCCAACATCTCTCGACCCTGTTGGTTGCTATGTTCTGACGTCACAAAGGGCCTCTGTTTCTCCTGCAAGTGAATTGACTTCATGGCCCTATGCTGGCAAGGGCCTCTATGACATCAGAGGGCCTGAGGGGGACACATTCCCTGTGACTGCCTAGAACTCATTTGCCTGGTGTCTTGTGCAAGACTTGAGGCAGCAGCTGACCAGTTAGCAGAAACCAATTAATTTCTGGTTCTGAATCCATGAACATCTTTGAGCTGAAGCAGAGTGCAGTTACGCCATGGGATTAAGAATTACGCCCGTGCAGATGAACTGGTTTGATCTTAGAACCTTTATGCGGAAACAGACATATAACACTCAGCACTTCGAAGGGATGTGTGTGTCGGGAAGTGGCACTGATTAATACAGAGAAAGATGTTCTTCGTTGCTCTCTGGTGGAGGCAGTAAATAAAGCAGAAGTCCCCAGGGCTTTTACCTGTTCCTTAGGGCTGCGATTGCTAGGATCACTAAGCTTCCTTTCTAGAAAGGAGAGGAAATCTTCACAGTACTGTAACTAGGATCCTCTTTTCAGGGAAGGTGGGCAAAGTACTCCTGTGACTACTACAGGTAAGAGGCAACTGCTCCTGAATGACCACACTCAGAGTACTTATTGCTGTTTGCCTCTGTGTCAGATGAATACAACATTTTTGTTCAAATGGCAGGTGGTCGTGTTCTAAGAGCGAGAACTTCAAGCGCTCATTCATTGTGTCAAAAGCACAAACTGGAAGGAAGCTTTCCTCTTTTGGATGTACACAGCAGTGACTCGGGGGATGCTCAGTAAATGCAACAGACTCTATTGGGAGCCCAGGAAAAATGAAAGTGGGTAAAGGAGAAATAAATACTCACGGGCATGCCGCGTGCCCCTGCAGGACCAGCAGGACCCATTGGACCTTGAGCACCCTGGAGAAAGATGAAAACAAAAATTATAAGCTGACTGGGCACCTTCTCCCTGATGAGATGAGACCAGAGGCCACAGCTCTCCGTGTTGACCAACAGGATTCGAATCTAGTACGGTACAGTCGTGCTCAGGGCTCTCCTTCAAGGCCTGACCCAAACCACACAGCAGCTGAGGTATGGATATTTGTAGCAGAAAGTCCCACTAGACGGGAAAGGGTTAAGAAGTGCCTTCCTCATTCTTCTATTTATGCACTGTAAACAATGTTCAAAGGGTGAGGGATTACATGTGACTGAGCACAACATGCTGTTTGGCCCAAGCTAAGTAAGCTGGATAGCTCAGTTGGTTAGAGTGCGGTGTCCATAATGCTAAGGTTGCAGGTTCGATCCCCATACGGGATAGCTGTATATTCCTGCATTTCAGGGGATTGGACTAGATGATCCCTGAGGTCCTTTTCAACTCTATGATTCTAAGTTTGGCCGAAACTAGGAAATCCTGTAAATTCTAAATATTCTGGAAGGATAAAAAGGTAAAAGGACCCCTGGCAGTTAAGTCCAGTCACGAATGACTCTAGGATTGCGGCGCTCATCTCACTTTACTGGCCGAGGGAGCCGACATTTGTCTGCAGACAGTTTTTCCGGGTCATGTGGCCAGCTTGACTAAGCAGCTTCTGGCGAAACCAGAGCAGCGCACGGAAACGTCTGGAAGGATAGGATTCAGCAAAGCCATAGGAAAGGGAAAACCATCTAGCAAGTCAGGGCAATTCAATCAACCTCTTATAGCATTCCATTAAGAAGTCCCCTCTAGCCTAGCATTCAGTTCCAACCTTACGTTTCAGGAAGTTCACAAGCTATCATGGCTAATAGCAACCGGTGCACCAGTTCCCAACCTTGGGTCCTTAGATGATGTTGGGCTACATATCTCATCATCCCTGAACACTGGCCATTCTGGCTGGGGATTATGGACATTGTAGTCCAACAACATCTGGGGACCCACCTAGTGCACGGTGTGTTTTTCTTTTCGGCCAATTATTTTTTATTGATTTTCCAAATTACAACCCACAAATAATTACAAATTAATACAAAATCAACACAATTGTAATTAAATGGCTTCCCACTCGCCATCACCTAGGGCATGGTTACTGGATACTCACCGCTTCACCTCTATCTCCTTGTTTACCAGTTGGACCAACAGGACCAGGAGAACCAGGTGGCCCGGGAGCTCCAGGACCACCGACAGCACCAGTTTCACCACGATCACCCTGTCGGGGGACAAAGTAGAAGCATTCAATACCAAATATGTATATGAGATGTGGTGAGGGACAGCAACCCCACTGATGGGACATTTCCTCCCCCTCCCTTCTCTTCCCCCCCCCTGGCTGGTTCCATGCTCTTAGAAGATATGGCAGGTGCTGGGGCTGAAGGAGCAATCTGAGAAGGATCTTGGAAGACTTTGGTGAAGAGGTGTGGGAAAACCTTTGGTTGAACAGCAAGGAACAGACAAGGCACTGCCATAGGACATGGGGGTAAGAGCAGCCTTTCTTCCAGCCTCCCAAAATGCATACTTTGATGGCAGATGCAGGTGTTGGACTTCATGGAGCTAGCTGACCTCACTGGGAGAATCCATGACCAGAAAGAAGAGGAATATGAAGAAATTTAAAGACTATTTGAATAGATATTGTAACATTGGAAATTAGAAGTTACCTGAAAGTATCAATTAGGCCTAGGATTAAATTAGGATTTAATTATTAAATGAGATTTAGAAGGTTAAGAAAAGTTAAGAAACTTGACTATAATTGGAATATTGTTTTTGAATCATGATATTGGGAAAACTGCTACATTTAGTTACAAGGAAATTCAGATGGGAGGGACTGGAGGAAGTCAAGTAATATGTTTATGAGGTTGGAAGGTTAATCAATTATTAATTTGTATTGTATTTGTGTAACTGTTGTTATATCTTTTGTTGTTATTTGCTTTATTTGTTTTATTTTTCTTTCTATTTTTTCTTTATTGGTTTTTTAGTATGTGTTATATTTGTAATTAACATTATTGGGGGGAAACCAAAAAACCCAAAATGCATATTATGTGGCTGGAATAAATTAAGGGTAATGAATTACAAGTAAGGGTAATGTTAACGGCTTATTCCACAAAATGTTGCTGCGTTACTCAGATTTCAGGGAAAGAGGTGGAAGAGATGCATGAGAAAATTGTGGGGCTAAGAACAAGGAGGGTAAGGGCTAAGAATGTGGACAGAAAGATTAAGCAGGTGAGCTGCTCCCACCTGGATTATGCCCTGAGATTATACCCACATGGCATTAGATTTTTGACTCGAGCGACACACGTTCCTTGAGCAAATCATATTTAAATACAGCAGTGGTTAATGCTCCTTTGAGATGGGACACTCACCTTCATGCCAGGGGAACCATCTCTGCCTGGGGGACCATCTGAGCCAGGATTGCCCTGAGAATAAAAATGATAGGCGTTTATCCTTAGGAGCCAAGGAAGTGGCACTGTGTGTCTTTCTGAGAAGGCATAGCCAACCGCCCCAGACAGTGGGTTGCATTTCCTAAAATCATTCCCGATTCACAACCTCGGCTTGACAAGCAGCCTTTGCCAATATACACTCATTGCAATCATGTATGCCCCTCCTCCAAGGGAATCTGGAGACTGTTCCTTCTTGGAACCTACTTTTGCAGGAAACTGACACCTTGCTCCCAGCAAACTTGGGCATCAGGTTTAGCAGATCCTAGTCCAAGCATTTGAAAGAGCTCCTTCGCAGCTCCTCTTGCAAAACCAACCCTCAAGCCAAGCCCAGGCACCACTGGCTGGCAAGGGTGAGGAGACAGTAACCCAGAACTGGAAGAAGAACTGCTTTCTTGAATTGCTGAGGAACCACCTTTCAGCACTCCCCAAATTCTCCTCTTTCAAATACTGCTTATAAACTGTACCCCAAGTTGCAGTTACAATTAAATGCCCGTCACCTCTACCCAGTGGAATCCCACTTGCAGAAAAGCCCAGCCCACCATAGGCTGGAAGCAATCAGTTCCTTGAACGGCTGGTAACTTTTTGGGCAGATGCCAGCATTTTAGAAACACTGGGTTTGTTTTCAGGGAGTGGTGGGGTGTTAAGTGGAGGAAAATTACAACATGGAACGTAGCTTTAGATTCCTGATCAGCAAAGAGTTTTTGGAAGCCTACTTGGAGACTAGAGTGGGGGGTAATCTAAAGCTTATTTAATTGCACCCCTCCCTGACCCACCAATGGGCTGCTGCTAAATATAGCCATCCCTTACAAACCTTAAAAGCAAAAGGGGTCCACATGTAAGAAAAATGTAGATTGTATCCCTTACAAGGCAGTCGATGGCTTCTAAACTACATTAATGGCTATGATTTTAATCAAAAGGAAGTAATTCCCTCTAAAGGACAAGAAGGAAATATGTTTAGGATCAGGGTTTAAGAAGGGTGCATGTGCTCTTTAGAGTATTCCTGGAAATGCATCGCTAAATTGAGGCTGCTGCAGCATAAATCAAAAGTAACAATCACTGTAATAGGAAGTGCTACAAATACAGTATTGGAAATGCTATCACATCAACCTTCTCTAACCCAGCGCTTCCATGCTAGACTACAATTCCCATCACCCCTGACCATTCACTATGCCAACTGATGGGAGTTGGAGTCCAACAACATCTGCAGAGCAACAGGTTGGGAGAAGGCTGGTTTAAAATATTATCAGGGTGTTTTATTTTTAAAAGTTTGTTCCACTCTGGGGCATTGAAAGAAAGTTTTCATCCCCCCACCCCCCACCCCGCCCCTCATCCTCTAGCCCTTGACATGTTTTGCTGTAGGAATGCAGTTTTAAAATAGGATATGTTACTCTTTTCCCCAGGCCACACATAGAACAAGTTGAGTATGCTCACCTCACGTCCAGGTTCACCAGAGGGACCAGTCAGGCCTGGTGGACCAACTGGGCCAGGTGGACCTCTGTCTCCAGGGCCGCCAGGAGCTCCTTGTTTACCAGGCTCACCCTGAAAAGAAGAGGGTGGGAAGAAAATATCAGCTCAGGTAAAGAACAGGTACTTTGCTCACAGCAGACCTGGCAGTATTTTGACTGTCACCTAAAGGTAAAGGAACCCCTGACCATTGGGTCCAGTCGTGGCCGACTCTGGGGTTGCAGCGCTCATCTCGCTTTATTGGCCGAGGGACCCGGCGTACAGCTTCCGGGTCATGTGGCCAGCATGACTAAGCCGCTTCTGGTGAACCAGAGCAGCGCACGGAAATGCCATTTGCCTTCTTGCCGGAGTGGTACCTATTTATCTACTTTCACTTTGACGTGCTTTCAAACTGCTAGGTTGGCAGGAGCTGGGACTGAGCAATGGGAGCTCACCGCGTTGCGGGGATTTGAACCGCCGACCTTCTGATCGGCAAGCCCTAGGCTCAGTGGCTTAACCTACAGTGCCACCTGCGCTAGGCAAAGTGAAAAGGGAAGCCTCTGAGCCACGGGTGGGAAACCAGTGGCCCTCCACTTATTTTGGACTTCAGCTCCCATGATCCCTCACCATAGGTCACGCTGACTGGGGCTGATGGGAACTGTAGTCCAAGACCCTTGGATTTCAAGGTCACAGGTTTCCCATTCCTGCTCTATGCACCAGAGTGGAAACTTCAGTTGCACTCCACAGTCCTAGGGGACTAGAATCCTGCTTATCGCTTTAAAAGTTTCTGTGCACTGAATTCCCACAAAAAGCCTGCAGAATTGTGTTTATGCCTGCACTAGAATCCTGCCATCTGAAATAATATAATATATCAGAGAGTTTGTCTTACACGACTATGGGCTTATCCTCTTGTCCCACTGCTTTCGTCCAGGGAAAGCTGCTCTTTAGCGCTCAATCAAAGCAAATGGCAACCTGGATTTTCCACAGATTGCTGCTTGTTCCAGTTAAGAGCCAAAAGAGTGGGTTTTCCCTGGGAAAGGAGCGGGGCGAGGGGAAACCGCTCAACCCATGCCTACAAAATGTGTGTCAAGTGCAAAGCAGATGGCCCCCGTAGTGCAGTAATGCCAACTAGCAGCTCTCCATGACCTCAGGGCTTTTCCTACGGAGGCAATCTTAACTCCTTTAACTGGAGATGGTAGAGACTGGACTTTGGGAATCAGGTCTCACTCTCTGCGGGTCTAGATCTTTCCGCCCCCCTGTTTGGTGCCCAAACATCAATTTCCCCAAAAACCTTTCCATTTTCATACTTGGTAAGCTAAAGAGACTTATTTGTGATGCCAACTGGTCATTTATGAATCTGTAAGACAAATTCTCCTAACACATTTGGCGTTTAAGAATATGGCAAAAAAACTTTTTCCTGATGCCGATTCCACAAAAGCCCAAGTACAGTGGTACCTCGGGTTACATACACTTCAGGTTACATATGCTTCAGGTTACATACGCTTCAGGTTACAGACTCCGCTAACCCAGAAATAGTGCCTCAGGTTAAGAACTTTGCTTCAGGATGAGAACAGAAATTGTGCTCTGGCGGCAGCGGGAGGCCCCATTAGCTAAAGTGGTGCTTCAGGTTAAGAACAGGTTCAGGTTAAGTACGGACCTCCAGAACGAATTAAGTACTTAACCCGAGGTACCAATGTACTCAGAATGCGGTAAATTGCACCCCTGACAGGTTTTGTAGTTCTATCACCGATGGATGGTGCTGAGGCCACAGGCTCAGTATATACTTGAGGGACAGACACTCATCTCCTCGTACTTCAAACCCAAAAGTACTGCCTGCCCCTCCACATTTTTGCTAACTTAAGCTCCCCAGATCACTTACGGAAGGACCCGGCAGACCAGGGAAGCCTCTCTCACCGCGCTGACCAGGGAGACCAACGATCCCTCTCTGACCTGCCAAGCCTTGAGGTCCAGGTGGGCCGTCAGCACCCTGGAGGGGAAAGATAAGGGCAGAGATGGGTGTTAATTTGCAAATGACAAAGCAGCAAGCCAGATCCATTGTACATGCAAAGAAGGCAGGATGAATACGTACAGGAGGACCATCTTCTCCAGATTCTCCCTTCTCGCCTGGGGGACCAGCAGGACCTTGCAAACCAGGATCGCCAGCACGCCCAGTGGGGCCTGCATCGCCACGAGAACCCTTGGGGCCATCTTTACCAGGAGCACCGGGAGGGCCTGCAGAACCGGGATTGCCCTATGGGGAAAAGGGAGAGCCAGTAAGATACCCAGAGACCGATTCTCTGCATTAAAAGTTATACTGTTGAGAGAGAACATGAACCCACCGTATCTGCAAGAGAATGGCAAGTTGTTAGGCTTCAGGACACAATAAGATTCTTTTGGGTGCAACGTGAATTGAGATAAAAGCTTCCTGTCAGCTTCCAGATTTACTTATACCTCCCAAAAGCTAAAAGGTCCCCAAAGGTCTACAGTTTTGAAGATGTTCCATGAGACGCTGCTTTTTCTTGCATTCACGACAACTAAGGTTGTAATCCCTCAAAAAACGGGACTGTCCCATTTTGGGGCACAAAGTACCCTGTCCCATTTGGCCCCCAATCTGTCCCGTTTTCAAAGTCATAAAAAGAAAAATAGGCATTTGTGTGCTCACCCAAACATGCTTATCTTGCATGCAACCAATATCAAATTGGCTTTGAAGTCATTTCATTCTGCACCAGGTAAAGTGATTTTTAGCCCCCCAATTCCCCCCGACTTGTCCCTTATTTCACCTGACCAAAGGTGGCAACCCTAATTACAATGTAGCCTGAATCCATGAGCAGGTTGGTCATCAATTTAATCAGAGACTGTCCTGATGATCCCACCTGAAAGCATCTAAACCAGACACCTGGAGTGAAAAACTCTAATTGCAGGAGATAAAATATCACATCAGTCATTTAAGACCAATTGAGTTGTCCCCCCTCCCCCAGATTCATATTAAAGGAAGTGAAAGGAGAACTTTAAATGCATTTTGTAAGCTCCTAGGGTTGAAAGTATTCAAGGTTAGAGCCCCATTGGTTGTTGTGCAAGTAGAAGTCAAGTGATTTAGAACTTGGCAGGTCCCAGGAAAAAAGGCCTCTAACCAATTAATACAGGTCAGGTTCAAGGGACTACTTCCATAATTCCAGGTGGAGTATCAAAAGCATCAGAGGTTGTAGGTGAATAAACCAGACTTGTTAGGAGGTCCACTCAAGTTACTAGTCAGATCTTTGTTGTTTTTAACTAGGTAAAATAATAGACCATGGATGAAGGAACTTCCATGTGACTTAAGTTTTAGTGCTTTTATCATGGCAACTCAACAGAAGCGTTTGATGTTTCTACCCACCGGAGTCTTAATTTTGATTAGGCTTGCACTGTAAAAGTAAGTCTAACTGTTCAATAGGGCTTGCTTCCACGTAAGTGGGTGACTGCAGCCTCAGTTTCTGCCACTTCTATATACCTCTCCTGTGGGATTTTATATCAAGTTATCAGTTATTAGCTTCAATGTATTTATGATTTCCTCTCTTTTATTCCTAAAACAATTGATATAAACACATAAAACACATTCTTGGTTGCCTATAATACAAATTTAAAATAAAATAAATGCCTATGAACAACCAACAACTTACGTTAGGGCCTGGTGGTCCAACTCTTCCTGCTGCGCCAGGGAATCCAGTAGCACCCTGGGAAGAAATAAAAAAGGATTATGAACAGAGCACCCAGGAACATTTGAGGCACCAGCGGGTGGTTGGGGAAACTGCAGGACCACCCCCTTTATTTTCAGCCTGTTTCACTGAAGACTCAGCTATGCGGCTGCAAATAAAATGTTTCAAGTGTGTTTTAAGTGCAATATACAATGTGACACCAGATGGCGATGGTGAGCTTTATGGAAAATTCAATGTACCGTATTTTTCGCTCCATAGGACGCACCTGACCATAGGGCGCACCTAGTTTTTAGAGGAGGAAAATACGGAAAAAAAATATTCTGAATCAAATGTTGCACTAAACTATTTAAAGCAGCAAAGCGGGTGCCTCCTGTCCGCTTTGCTGCTTTAAATCGAGCCTCAGAGGAGGGTAGGAAGGGGAACCATGGCTTATCTAAGTCCAGTTAATAATGCTGAGCCTGACTTATGGCCATCGAGATTAGCCTGGCTGTCTCAGTGGAAATCTGGGGAGGCTGGGGTGGACTTTCCAGTGGTCAAAGTGTGGTTGACCACCCGGCATCTATTTCCTGCCGTCTTTACCCCCTGCACCCCCGCACCCTGCTTCGAGGGAAGGAAGCAGAGCCATGGATCCTCTGCTCACAACTGCAGTGGATTCCCTCCACTTTGAAGCAGGAAAGTGGGACTTTGCTGCTTCAAAGGGAGCCCAGGAGGAGGGAATCCACTGCAGCCGCAAGCAGTGGAGGATCCATGGTCCCTTTCCTTCCCTCCTCCGTAGTTGCTTTGAAGCAGGAAAGTGGGAAAGGAGCTGCTTACACGAGTGTAAGCTGCTCCCCTCCCACTTTGCTGCTTCAAAGGGAGCCCAGGAGGAGGGAATCCGCTGCAGCCCTTAGCAGCGGAGGATCCATGGTCCCCTTCCTTCCCTCCTCCGTAGTTGCTTTGAAGCAGGAAAGTGGGAGAGGAGCTGCTTACTCGAGTGTAAGCTGCTCCCCTCCCACATTGCCGCTTCAAAGCAGTCACGGAGGAGGGAATCCGCTGCAGCCTCAAGCAGCGCAACGGAGGATCCATGGTCCCCTTCCTTCCCTCCTCCGTAGTTGCTCTGAAGGAGGAAAGTGGGAGAGGAGCTGCTTACATGCGTGTAAGCTGCTCCCCTCCCACTTTCCTGCCTCAAAGCAATCACGGAGGAGGGAATCCACTGTAGCCTCAAGCAGCGGAGGATCCATGGTCCCCTTCCTTCCCTCCTCCGTAGTTGCTCTGAAGGAGGAAGTGGGAGAGGAGCTGCTTACTCGAGTGTAAGCTGCTCCCCTCCCACATTGCCATTTCAAAGGGAGCCCGAGAGGAGGGAATCTGCTGCAGCTTCCCCCACCTCCCGCAGAAGCCGCACGCTCTTTAAAGGGGCTGCGCGGCTTCTCCTGGCTTTTCTGGGAGGTGGGGGGATTCTCCCACCTCGTAGAAAAGCCCGCAGGAGCCGCGCAGCCTTTAAAGAGGGCCCCACTCTTGGGGGCTTTTCCCCGAGGAGGGAGAAGGGACTATGCGGCCAGTCAGTCCCTTCTCCCTCCTGGGGAAAAGCCCGCAGGAGCGCACGAAGCTTGTGTGTGGCTCTTGGCGGCTTTTCCCGCCTGCCTCCCCCCTGCATTCGCTCCATAGGACGCACACACATTTTCCCTTGCTTTTTAGGAGGACAAAAGTGCGTCCTATGGTGCGAAAAATACGGTATTTTTTAAAAAGCACTTTTTCCAGAACATTTTTTATATTTGTGTAGATTCCACCTAAAAAAGGTTTCAATCTGGTGAAGTTTGGAAAGCATATAAGAAACCCTCTTTGGCTTCGAGAATTACCTGTTGAGGTCAAAAAAGAGGCCAGACTGAATGAGGGAGTCCTTCTATTTCCCCCCCTGCTGCGTGTCAGTGCTGATGCGTTTCAGGCATGGGGGTAAGGACCCTCCACTAAAACATAGTCGGTACTGATTCCACCACCTGACCATGCACTCAAAGCCCAGCTCACCACACAACCATCTCTTGGGGCGATGTCTTGTTCTAGCTCGTGGTTGCCCATGGCACCCATAACATCCAAGATTGTTAAAAGCATCAAGTGAGATAGCTGGCCCACAGATGGCCAGGAGACTAGGCTGCAGATACCTCGCCTTTAATAAAGCAGTGCAAATCTCGATGGTTCCCTGGAAGACCTGCTTATGAAAGAGCCCTTCCACTTTAGCTTCTCCACTTCTTGGCCATCATGAAAGAATAATCAAGTTTGAAAAACCTTTCTGAAGACAGGAGCTAGCTTGGCCTAGACTGTGCTCCTCCTGTCTTTTATATATTATTATTTTTAACAACAACAACTTATTATTTATACCCCGTCCATCTGGCTGGGCCTCCCCAGCTACTCTGGGTGGCTTCCAACAGAACATTAAAAACAATACAGTATCAAACATTAAAAACTTCCCTAAACAGGGCTGCCTTCAGATGTCTTTTAAAAGTAAGATTGTTGTTTACAACAATCGGGTTGAAGTTGCTTCAGGTTGAGCGCTTTCGGGTTGCGCTCCGCGGTGACCCAGAAGTAACAGAACACATTACTTCAGTGTTTCGCCGCTTGCGCATGTGCAGACGGTCAAAATGATGTCACGTGCATGGCGGAAGCAGTGAATTGCGACGCGCGCATGCGCGGACGTGGGGACGCAGGTTGCGTTCACTTCAGGATGCGAACAGGCCTCCGGAACAGATCCCGTTCGTATCCAGAGGGACCACTGTATTTCCTTGACATCTGATGGGAGGGCGTTCCACAGCACTGGCGCCACTGAACAACAGAATAAGGTACTGTCTTACAGTGACAGTCTCCCCCAACCTGTAGCCTTCCAAGTGTTGTTGGACTACAAGTTTTATCATCCCTGACCACTGGGCATGCTGGTTGCGGCTGATGGGAGTTGTAGTCCAACAGCATACAGAGGGCACTAGGTTGAAAAAGGCCAATCTTATACTAACTGGCAGTGGCTTCCCACGTCTCCCACCCAAGAGACTTAAGCAGAAACAGCAGAGGCTGAACCTGTGACCTTTTGTAGACGAAGTATTTTTAATCTTTGTTGGAAGCCCTAAACGGCCTCGGTCCTGTATACCTGAAGGAGCGTCTCCACCCCCATCGTTCAGCCCGGACACTGAGATCCAGCGCCGAGGGCCTTCTGACGGTTCCCTCATTGCAAGAAGTGAGGTTACAGGGAACCAGACAGAGGGCCTTCTCGGTAGTGGCACCCACCCTGTGGAACACCCTCCCTTCAGATGTGAAGGAAATAAGCAGCTATCCTATCTTTAAAAGACATCTGAAGGCAGTTTTTAATATTTAATGCTGTACTGTTTTTAACATTTGATTGGGAGCCACCCAGAGTGGCTGGGGAAACCCAGCCAGATGGGGGGGTACAAATAAATTATTATTATTATTACAACTACTACTACTACTACCATGTGAGACACAACAGCCCAGGGCTGGCCTACCCATGAGGTGGGATGAACCATCTGCCAAGGCGGTACTCCCATGGGCTTCCTGCAATTACCAGCAATATCTTTCCGGAACCTGCCATTGTTGCTGCCATTTTGCACCCCCTCCACCCCAGGTGAGGACCATGTGGTGGACCGGCACTTCCTGTTTTGCCTCAAGCAGCAAAACAGCCCGGTAAATTGCCCACAACAGAGTGTAGAACCTTTCTTGCCTCGGGTCCACATTCCCAATTTTAAACCGGCCACTTTTCTCGCACAGAAACACACCTCAACATTCCCTTCTGTGCACATACTTTTAAAAACACATCTCCCCTCATTGAGTTGATGAGGCTCGTGAAGAGAAAGTAGCTATGGCATGTGCTTACATGGGGAGGTTTTACAGTTACCAGATAAACTGAGGGAGGGTGGCAGGCTAAGGTTCATTGCCAGTAGTCTTTGGATTGAAGCTACCATATTTACATGAATCTAGAGCTGGACCATAAAGAAGGCTGATCGCTGAAGAATGGATGCTTTTGAATTATGGTGCTGGAGGAGACTCTTGAGAGTCCCATGGACTGCAAGAAGATCAAACCTCTCCATTCTGAAGGAAATCAGCCCTGAGTGCTCACTGGAAGGACAGATCCTTAAGCTGAGGCTCCAATACTTTGGCCACCTCATGAGAAGAGAAGACTCCCTGGAAAAGACCCTGATGTTGGGAAAGATGGAGGGCACAAGGAGAAGGGGACGACAGAGGATGAGATGGTTGGATAGTGTTCTCTAAGCTACCAGCATGAGTTTGACCAAACTGAGGGAGGCAGTGGAAGACAGGAGTGCCTGGCGTCCTCTGGTCCAGGGGGTCATGAAGAGTCGGACACGACTAAACGACTAAACAACAACAATGCACATCTCAGTGTTCAAAACCTTGAAACCCAGGAAGTGTTTGCTATGTCAGCGGCGTTTTACAAGTTTGCGATAGAATTTGCCATCAAATCTAATGCGCACCCTAATTTTCATGGCGTAATTTGGCCAAAAAAAGGTGCACATTACGTTTGAGTAATTATGGTATTTATCTGAGTGGTGTAATCACCGACGTCTTCTCTCCAAGGTTCTGAACAGGGTGATTTACAGCAGAAGCTTCAAGTCAAGTATGATTATTTAAAAAACTATCACAGCACAGTTATCAGAGGTGCCAGTAAAGGGAAGGAATGAAGCAAATTGTCCATGAAATACTTACCGGAGGTCCCTGTGCACCACGCGCTCCCTTTGGACCAGTCACACCAGTTGGACCCTACAGAGACACAAAACAAAATCTGGATTAAGCAAAGTTAACCTTCTCACTGAGCTTCTGCCAGAGATCTCTGTAGCACAGATCTGAAAGAAGCAACCAGCCTCCTTTCTGACAGACCTCTGTCTCGTCTTTCAATGTTTACTCTCTGCCACTCTCTTGCACGATGCGAACTCATGTGTGCCGCACAGAGCAAAATCTCTGCTTTACAGGGTTGGGTGTTTTTTTGACTTTGTAAGAGTACATGAAATAGGAGCTACGCCCCTAGCACATGAAAACATGCTATAGAAGCCATTCCTACCAGTTTTTGTGCAGTGCAACATGCCCTGTTTGTTTGTACCCCAGAAACTAGTATTCAGAAGTACACGTCCTCTGAACTTGGAGGTGCCACAGCCAGTAGCCGTCTGGCAGACTTGTCCTCCATGAATGTGTTTAATTCCAGTTGACTAAGTTAGGCGGGGAGGTTAACATAGTCGACAGATAATATAAGGATGTATACAATTTTACAATATGCAGAAGTTAGCATGGGTTGAGAAATCAGAGAGAGGAGCTGAGGGAAGTCTTAGGGGGGAGGGTTTGTTGGGGAGCTGGGAGGGAAAAAATGGGGGGGAATAATGAAGATGATTTGTTTTGATAATTTGTTATGTTGAAATTGTTAATATTTTTTTAAAAAAAAAGTTAGGGGAGGGACAAAGCCCCATATGAATGACGTTCTATCCAGCCTATGACTCTGCTCCAATACTTCCCTCATTTGAACCTTAAGCCCCAATCTTCTTTCAATGAGGAGACAGGTCTCCTCCAGCATCTTAAAAAAAGCCCCCACCTGACTCTTGCTAGTCACTGGCTACCATCCCAGGATAGGAATCCTAGAACTGTAGAGTTGGAAGGGACCCAGTGGTCATCTAGTCCCACCCCCTGCAATGCAGGATTTACCAACCTGTGGGCCAGGAGCACCAGATGAACCTTGTGGGCCTGGGGCCCCAGCATCTCCCTTCTGGCCAGTTTCCCCTTGCTCGCCTTTAGCACCAGGTTGTCCATCAGCACCCTGTATTGGGGAGGAAGGCAAAAGCATCCATGGTGAGAGAGAGAGAGAGAGAGAGAGAGAGAGAGAGAGAGAGAGAGAGAGAGAGAGATGCCGGCCAATGGGAGGAAAGAGGTTTAAGCTTCTGAGAATTACTCACAGGAGGACCAGCGAATCCAGCAGGGCCGGGAGCACCAGGTTCACCGCGGTCACCCTGAAACAGAAACAGTCGTCAGCTGCGGAAAGAGTTGGAGATAAAGAAAACACCATCCACCCAGTCATCTGGTTGCCCTATGCCAGGTATGGCCAACACCTGCATTCTCAAGGTCAGTTTTATTCTCCAGGAACTAGTCTAGTCTAGGGCTGGAACTCCCCAGGCCTCACACATAAAGGTAAAGGAACCCCTGACCATTAGGTCCAGTTGTGGCCGACTCTGGGGTTGCGGCGCTCATCTCGCTTTATTGGCCGAGGGAGCCGGCGTACAGCTTCCAGGTCATGTGGCCAGCATGACTAAGCCGCTTCTGGCGAACCAGAGCAGCGAACGGAAACGCCGTTTACCTTCCCGCCGGAGCGGTACCTATTTATCTACTAGCACTTCGACGTGCTTTCGAACTGCTAGGTTGGCGGGAGCAGGGACCGAGCAACGGGAGCTCACCCCGTCGCGGGGATTCGAACTGCCAACCTTCTGATCGGCAAGTCCTAGGCTCTGTGGTTTAACCCACAGCGCCACCCGCGTCCCCCCATTCAGATACCCTTCTACAAAAGAATTCATAGTCGTATCAAACTTACGGGGCCACCACGAGCGCCTGCAGCACCAGCTGGGCCAGGGGGGCCAGATTCACCCTGGTGGAATTAAAAAAAGAGAAAAAGGTGAGGCAGTACAGTCTCCAGTTCATAGCTCAAATCTTACGTCAGTAGAAGATCAAGGATTTTGTATGATCCACATTTTTCTCAAACCAACCTGGTGCAATTATCTTCTTATTTTTGTTTTTCTAAACTTTTTCTTATTTTGAAATACAGTTCTTAGGTTTTTTTAAAAAAGGATGAAAATGAAATGTGTATTTTAAGATTAAAATGCATACAAAATGTACTTTTTTTGGGTCAGGTATGTAGAAAAATGCATATTTTGTGAATATCTGTTGTAAAATGTAGTTTTCTTCATGCTTTGCAGATCAGTGGGGAAATTCAACAAAACAGAATTAGGAATAGACGTGAATGAAACTGCATGAACCAGAAATAGACTGATCCATCATGAAAGGCATTAAAATAGGCTAGAAGCAACAACAGACAGGAAGTCACCATTAAACCATCTTTAGTCTGTAGTAAAACACGCCCAAATTTGACACAAAATGTGGAACAGGCTGTTACCGAGACAAATATACCCACAAGACTTAGAAACCATCTCTGCCTGCTGCGTAGCCTAACCAAGGACAACTCATTTGCAGAAGACTTTCTTACCTTCTCTCCATTGGCGCCAGCAGGGCCAGGAGGACCAATGGGACCAGTCAAGCCCTGGCAAAGGGGGAAAAAAGAATTAGGTGTACTGGTGAAAAGCATCCCATTTGTATCAAAGGCATCCCTGCTTTACTGGCAATTTCAGAACTGAGACATTAGCACAGATTTTCCTAAAAATGGGGCACAAACGTTACCTCCCCCCCACTCTTTCTGAAGCTCATAGAAGATGGGATTGGATGCACTTTCGGAAGAGTAGCCGGGAACGCCTGACCCTTATTCATCAGTCCTGCTTTTCTTACCTTGACAGCTTGAGAATATTCTGTAGTTAAGCCTTTGACCTAAACTCTCTTTTGGCCTTGCCAAGTTTTCAGAGGCTCAGCTCTAACCAAAAGCCCACTCTTGCTTTGATCACAGTTCCCCAATGGTCAAGTTATTTCCCTCTCTTCTATAGAGGAGGTAAAGGTAAAGGGGCCCCTGACCATTAGGTCCAGTCGTGGCCGACTCTGGGGTTGCGGTGCTCATCTCGCTTTATTGGCTGAGGGAGCCGGCATACAGCTTCCGGGTCATGTGGCCAGCATCACTAAGCCGCTTCTGGCGAACCAGAGCAGCACACGGAAATGCCGTTTACCTTCCCACCGGAGCGGTACCTATTGATCTACTTGCAGTTTGACGTGCTTTTGAACTGCTAGGTGGGCAGGAGCAGGGACCAAGCAACGGGAGCTCACCCCATCGCGGGGATTCGAACCGCCAACCTTCTGATCGGCAAGTCCCAGGCTCTGTGGTTTAACTCACAGCGCCACCCACGTCCCACAGCGCCACCCCAGTAGATGTGTTTTTCCCCACCATCAACCTCTTAGTTGGCTAAACCGGTTGCTTGATGTCTCAAGAAAGGAAAAGGCCAAGTTGACCACTTACTCTGCCGCCATCTTTGCCCGGAGCACCTTCTGGTCCCTTCTCACCAATATCACCCTGTTGGAGGACAGCAGAAGGAAAGACGGTAAGCAGGTGGCAATTCTGAGAACCCTCTTTATGATAATTGCCCCAGAGTGAAAAGATTTAAAAAAGTGATTTTCAATTCCACCCGGCTAATTGGCAGGTGGCACCCAACCCCTGACAAAACAGCCCTTCAAGTATTCCATGAAGAGGAGGAGAAGAAGAAGGTGACGACTTACCCTGTCTCCCTTTGGTCCAGAAATACCTGCAGCTCCTCTCTCACCAGGCATTCCCTGAAGACCTGGGGGGCCTTGTGCTCCAACGGCACCAGCAGGACCAGTTGCGCCCTGGAAAAGAAAAATAAGGCTCACCATTAAAGCTTGGCAATATTTCCAAATATCTTCCAAACTCGGTTTGAAATCCATATCGTGGTATCTGTTTCATAATTTTGTACCTGGCAGTATATATGGCAAGTCATGATGTGTGTGTGTGCTGTGCTGTGCAAAAATCATAATGCGGGGAAAACCATGAAGCCAGCCAATGCTGCTTTCGATTCCTGCAGCACCTGTTAACTCTGCTGGCTCAGCTTTCCTCTGACTCCTGAAGAAGGCAGCGACTTACAAGAGCTGGCAAAAATCACGATGTAGGAAAAAACATGAAGCCAGTCAATGCCTCTACATAAGGTAAAGGGACCCCTGACCATTAGGTCCAGTCGTGGCCGAATCTGGGGTTGCGGCGCTCATCTCACTTTATTGGCTGAGGGAGCCGGCGTACAGCTTCTGGGTCATGTGGCCAGCATGACTAAGCTGCTTCTGGTGAACCAGAGCAGCGCATGGAAACACCATTTACCTTCCCGCCAGGTGGTACCTATTTATCTACTTGCACTTTGATGTGCTTTAGAACTGCCAGGTTGGCAGGAGCAGGGACTGAGCAACGGGAGCTCACCCCGTCGCGGGGATTCGAACCGCCGACCTTCTGATTGGCAAGTCCTAGGCTCCGTGGTTTAACCCACAGTGCCACCCATGTCCCTTCAATGCCTCTACATAGCAACATCCTTATACTGACATATCACAATGTCTGAAATATCACAATGTTTAGCTGGTGATTATCATAATGTTGAAAACCAGGTATTGCCTAGTCCTAGTCACAATCACTATGCAACTGCTTGGGCATTCATCACAATAGACTTGCAGGATTACAGAGAGAGGCACTATCATGTATTATTTCACCAACATGCGATTGATGAGCTGAACGCACACCTCCCTTCTATGGGAGAAGATGTCCCCCACATTACGAGATTGTCATGTACCGTACTCAACAAACTTGATAGAAGGAATTAAGGATGTCGGACAAACACAAGAGGTAGTGGAAAGCCAGGAAAGCATGACAAGCGCTCTCTCAACCTTCTCTATAGAGCCACCCTTTCACAATTAATAATAATAATTTATTATTTATACCCCGTCCATCAGGCTGGGTTTCCCCAGCCACTCTGGGCAGCTTCCAACAGAACACTAAAATACAGTAACCTATTAAACATTAAAAGCTTCCCTAAACAGGGCTGCCTTCAGATGTCTTCTAAAAGTCTGGTAGTTGTTGTTCTCTTTGACATCTGATGGGAGGGCGTTCCACAGGGATGGCGCCACTACCGAGAAGGCCCTCTGCTTCAGCTTCAGTGGTGCTTCAGCTTAAGAACAGTTTCAGGTTAAGAACGGACCTCCAGAACGAATTAAGTTCTTAACCCGAGGTACCACTGTAATCAGTGTAGGTCTTTCAATTAATCTAGTCCCTGCTGAACTTCGCTGCCCAAAGTCTCTTCAAAGAAGCAGCGCCCTGAGACAAGGAAGCTTGCCAATATCTTCCCCGCCAACGGTCCCTCAGCTGATTTCCCTATTAGCCTCTTTTTCTGAAAGAAACTGAGCTCATAATGTACCTGGGGGTCCAGATGCTATGAGGCTCTTTCTGTATGGCAGGCACTGGGGTTGGGAGGTGGGAGAAAGGTGTACAGGCTGCACTGCAGAACAGGAAGTAATGCTAAGCTGCCACCTACCTTGGGTCCATCAGTCCCAGGAGTGCCAGGAAGACCACGAGGACCCTGCAAGCCTTGGGAGCCTGGAGATCCACGCTCACCTGGGAAGCCACGCTCGCCCTAGAGAGGAAAGAGATCATTTTAGTGCTCAGGATGAGTAGAAGGCTCTGTTCTAGAGTGGCATGATTATGGTAAGGTGTTGATGGGAATGGCTGAGGATTTTGTACTTTCCTCATTTTAAAGCAAACACCCTGTACTTAATATGCAGCCTGGAATCCTTCATTTATCACAGTCCTCTGAATTTTTTCAGCTCAAAAACACACCAAAATACAAATAAAAATGAGTATTTTTGATAGGGTACAGAAGTGTGTATTTTAGGATAAAATGCATACAAAAATGTCCATTTTGTGGAAGAAAATTATATTAAAAACCAATGCACGCTTTGCACTTTTAAAAAAAAAATGTGACAACTGATACAAAAATAAAATGGACTTATGATTTATTATTAGTATTATTTAGCTAAATTTATACACCACTGACTCAAACTAAAGACCTCTAAATGGTTGACAAAAGACAATCCAAAATGGCAATAAAAGCAAACATTGAAACAAGTTACATTAATAAATTAAAACATTAAAAAATCAATAATTTAAAAACAATTTTGCTTACTAAAATAACACGCCAAAATTACATGCCTGGGTAGGCTTACTGGAACCGTAATGTTTTTAGCAGGCACCAAAAAGAATAGAGCGAAGACACCTGCTTACTAATTTCAAAGGGCATGGCTGCTGCCACACTAAAGATTTTATTTCTTGGATAATATGGGGCAGTGGTAAAAGTGCCAGTTCTGCAGATCTGTGTGGTCAAGTGGGTATCTATGAATTAACCACAATGTGAAAGTGACAGTGGATTTAGACTGATTCACCCACCCCAGGCCTTGGATTTTAATTTTACGCTACTCACTCTGGGACCAACAAGACCAGGAGCACCAGCCTCTCCAGGAACACCCTGAAAGAAAGATATACATATATATATTTAGAAGCAGGGAAAGAGGGAAGGAGAGAGGTTAGCTAGCCCCCTGAACAACCATCAAGATTCCCCCTTGGATCAAATACTTCTCAACCATTATACTTAAATATACTGTATTGCTAAACTCATATTTGAAGAATAATCTAAAAATACCTATGAACAGAAGGGCAAAGGGGAGGTAGAAAGAGACTCTCAATGTTCAAGTGGGCCCTCTGTTGCAGATCTCACGCAGTTTTTCCTCTGTTATGTCCAGGACATTGATTCCACACATCCAGTGAACATTACTGCCAACAATTAAATGAGCCCAAGCATGCATTTGCTTCAAAACAACATTTGTTTACCTAGCTTGCTGCACTGAATACATATTGACCCTCCCTGCCCAGTTCAGCTGCCAAGAATTACTATCTGGAACAAGCAGGGCTTCACAGAATAAAACACCTGTGGCTGATTTATTCCTCATACACACAGAAACTATTGACTGGAAGGAAGTCCCTTTGCAGCAGGACACCCTTAAGCTTAGAAAGTCAACACTCTGCAGACTTGAGTTCTCATTCTGTCCAGATTATTCCAAGGGTGATCCTCAATGCCCATCTCTCTCTTTCTCATTACTTACCTGGTCACCTGGCTTTCCACCTTCACCCGGAGGACCTGGGGGCCCTGGAAGTCCCTGAAGACAAGAAATATAGTGTTAGCATGACACTCTTGGGGAAGTGCCGGTCTAGAAACACCAATAGTGTCCAGGGTAGGAAGGGAAGTCTTGTGAGCCAAATTGATTGCCGTTAAATTTTTATCAGACAGGAAGTAAAATAACTTGGTTTAACCGTATACAACTGGAGCAATGGTCAAAGAAGTGGTTAAGGGAAAAGAGGAACTGCAAAGAATTTGAAAAAAAATGATTATAAAACGGGGAGATAAAGAAGAAAATACAGTTATAAAAGGGGAAACCAGTGAAATTTATAAAATATTAGTAGAAATGGAGGAACAAGAAGATCAATTAAAAGAAGTGTGGCAAAAGGAGATAGATAGTCAAAGCTGGGGGGAAATATGGGAGAAACATACATTGAAAATGTTGTCTATAAGAATAAAAGAAAATTATTATAAATTAGTTTGAAGATGGTATTTAACACCAGTCAGATTAAATCAAATAAAGAAAGGATATTTGGTGTTATGTTGGAAGGGATGCTAGGTAACAGGGAATTATGTTCACATGTGGTGGGGGTGTAAATATGTACAATTTTTTGGCAAAGGGTGTTTAAGCAGATAAGAGATTCCACAGTTCAGATAATGGAGTAACTGGAAATAAAATATTGGAATGAATACCCAACCCCAAGACATTTGCAACAAAATTATGCCTGCTCATCCAAGCACCTCTGATTAATACAAGATGAACTTTCTCCAAGCTGGTGCCCTCCAGATGTTGATGGATCCCCAGATGGTATGACCAATGGTCAGCGATGATGGGACCTGCAGCCCAGCAACATCTGGGGGACAGCAGCTTAGGGAAGGCCGACGTATCTCAAGCAGCCCTATGCTATCCCTGCAAATCTCAACTGAGGCACACCTCTTTGAGGAGCTCCTAAAGTGAGGCACCTTGGGAGGTGTGAGGAACTCAATGCAGCTTGAGACCCAAGTAGTTGGGACAGAGAGCTGGACCATAAAGAAGGCTGATCACCGAAGAATTATGGTGTTGGAGGAGACTCTTGAGAGTCCCATGGACTGCAAGAAGATCAAACCTCTCCATTCTGAAGGAAATCAGCCCTGAGTGCTCACTGGAAGGACAGATCCTGAAGTTGAGGCTCCAATACTTTGGCCACCTCATGAGAAGAGAAGACTCCCTGGAAAAGACCCTGATGTTGGGAAAGATGGAGGGCACAAGGAGAAGGGGACGGCAGAGGACGAGATGGTTGAACAGTGTTCTGGAAGCTACCAGCATGAGTTTGACCAAACTGCGGGAGGCAGTGGAAGACAGGAGTGCCTGGTGTGCTCTGGTCCAGGGGGTCACGAAGGGTCGGACACGACTAAGCGACTAAACAACAACAACAACCCACCCACCCCCTGCAGGTTCATGGATCACTCTGCCAGAAAACCTGGATCTGGGCATCTTGCTGAGCAGGTACTCACCACTAAGGCATGCAAGACTAGAGAACATGGATTCATTCTTCATGGACAGTTAAGAGTTTATGACAACCCTGTGCTTCCATGTCATATCCTTCCAAGGGAGCTAGACAGTCATTTGGGATGGGGGGCGGGCGGTTCTTTCCCTAACTTCTCTCCACATTTTCAGTTCGTTTTACTTGTGCAAACAGTTACACTCCCCAGCACAGGCAGAATTAACAATGGTGGGCACTTCCCTTAAAGAGGCACAAGAGAATTGCTCTACTTACTTGGAATCCAGAAGGTCCGGGGGCACCCTGTTCGCCTCTCTCTCCTGCTGGCCCCTAAGAAGAAGAGGGGAAAACACTAGGTTAAGGGCAGGCCCAACAGTGGGATGTGCTGACTGAGGCAAAGAGTATAGCTCTCACGTGAAAAATCTAACATCACCTAGTCAAACGCATACAAGTTTTCTTAAGTCTACACTTTCCTGTTAGCAAAGAAGCTGCAGCCATAAAAAGGACCCCCTTCCATTTACCTGCTAAACCTTGAAAAGTTGCACATTCCAGCACGTTCACAAGTTCCTATGCTGGCCCCAACATAGAGTACAAACTCAGAGCTGATTCATGCATTAAACTTTTAGGTCCTTTTTTGATTTAATGTATAAATGAGGTTTTTTGGGGGGGTTTAAAACAACTAGTCGGAGAGCTAGAACTGCCTACAGCTCTGTCAAGTGCACTCTCCATTTTCATTCAGTTTTCAAGGATGCATGGGATGGGTTTTTCGGCCATTTGTTAAATGGTCCTCAATGGGAGCAACTTTTCTATGGGAGAGGGTATTAAAAGGGCTCGCTAATAAAGATAGATAGGTAGACTATGATGTTATAGCACTATTGCTTGCATTTAAAATGCAAAGTGAAGCAATAGTTAAAGAGGGAAGGCTAGTAAGATAGCGCCTCAGGTCTAAATATATTTGAAATTAAGTGCCGCAGATGTCACTTCAGAGTGGGGGAAGTGTGGGCATCTCATGAAGAAATGCACACAGGTCAGTTTAGCCAGAACAGGTAAAAGGTAAAGGGACCCCTGACCATTAGGTCCAGTCGTGGCAGACTCTGGGGTTGCGGCGCTCATCTCGCTTTATTGGCTGAGGGAGCCGGCGTACAGCTTCTGGGTCATGTGGCCAGCATGACTAAGCCGCTTCTGGCGAACCAGAGCAGCGCATGGAAAAGCTGTTTACCTTCCCGACAGAGTGGTACCTATTGATCTACTTGCACTTTGACGTGATTTCGAACTGCTAGGTTGGCAGGATAAGTACACACCAATTATCTCCACACAGGAAAAATGCAATGCTAAAACTGCTCTGAACTTTAAAGAAATTCCAAAAGAAATCACAATTATTAGAATGATTTTGCAGCTCAGTTAGTATGTGACACTAAGCCAAACCATGACTTAGTACAAACATGTGAATGTACCAGAACCCAGAGAGGAGACTGTAGCTGCCTCAATGTTGCCTGGTTCAGGTTTGCATCCACTTGTAACAGCACAAGGCTCTCTGCTGTCTCTACTCACTTCTAGTGGCTGGTCCTACTTCCTGGAATGCTTACAGGAGGACATTATACCCACCCATGGCTAGCAGAAGGCTACTATGAGTGTGTGCAAGGCATTTAAAAAGTATAATGGAAGAAAAAGAAGCATGATCTTATAAAGCAGGCATGTCCAACAGGTAGATCGTGATCTACCGGTAGATCACTGGACATCTGTGGTAGATCACCGGTAGATCAGTGGCTCCCCCCAAAGAAGCTAAAAAACTTTGGCTCCCCTAAAAAAGCTCAACATCTTTGCCCTGCACTCCTAAAGTGACCTGAACCACCAAAAACAGGGCTTTCCTTCCTAAAAAAAGCCCTGAACCCCCCAAAAGGGGATAGATCACTGCCAGTTTTTAACTATTTGAGTAGATCACAGTCTCTTGGAAGTTGGCCACCCCTGTTATAAAGAAAGAGGAAGCACCAACACCCCAGAAAATGTCACCAAAATTCTCCAGACACCCGAATCTTTGGAGCATATTCAGTTCCTCCCTTATGCCTAAGAAATTGCAGGATTTCAATTTGGCCAACCTCCTGCCTGCCAGGAGAAAAACATTCATACTCACAGCAGGCCCTGGCGGTCCACCTGCTCCCGTCTCGCCATCTTTGCCAGGAAGACCCTAATGAGAAAAAGTGATACATTTGAGACAGGATCGGAAAGTCTTGATGAACTATGCAATTTCCCCTCCCACAGACCAAAAATTGCCCCCAAGTACAGGGAGCTGGCAGAAGGAAAGGATTTTCTTTTCGTATTAGTTTCTTACTAAGCTGGTTTAAAGAGTATCTGCCAGAAGTGCTCATTATGAAGGAAATGTTTGCTGGTTGGCACGATTCTAGGGTGCAATCCTTCCTCCTCCCCTGAGGGCAGTAGGTGTCTCTGGTGCGCACTCCCTGTGCTACTGATCACAGAAAAGCTGCAGGAATGCACAGGGTACGTCAAAACTGCATGTGAAGGTGCAATTTTTTTCAAGAGGGATGGGAGGCTCCAGGAAGACTCATGGCTAAATTCTGAGGTCTCTAAGATGCATGCACAGAGCTATTATTAAGTTAATTTCCCTCTGCCATTGTGCATCTCATCCTCTAAAGGGCTTGTGGCTCTGAATTCTTTTACTAACATTTCTGAAAGTCTGATTGCTTTACAGGTGTAATAGTTCCAATTGAAATTAGACTAGAAGCTATGTCAGGTTTGTCAGAGGTGTAAGATAAAGGTAAAGGTACCCCTGCCCGTACGGGCCAGTCTTGACAGACTCTGGGGTTGGTGCGCCCATCTCACTCAAGAGGCCGGGGGCCAGCGCTGTCCGAAGACACTTCCGGGTCACGTGGCCAGCGTGACATCACTGCTCTGGCGAGCCAGAGCCGCACACGGAAACGCCGTTTACCTTCCCGCTAGTAAGCGGTCCCTATTTATCTACTTGCACCCGAGGGTGCTTTCGAACTGCTAGGTTGGCAGGCGCTGGGACCGAAGGGCGGGAGCGCACCCCGCCGCGGGGATTCGAACCGCCGACCTTTCGATCAGCAAGCCCTAGGCGCTGAGGCTTTTACCCACAGCACCACCTGCGTCCCTTGTCAGAGGTGAGCTCTCTGCAAAAGCAGCACTGAAGTTAGCAGACTCAAAGCTTAAACCCTTTTATTTCAATCGTTCTGTGGCAATGCAGCAAATTAAGTCACAGTCATTCAACAGACTGTATGCAACTGAGAGGGACCTTAACTGGGACTAAGGTGTCACACGGTACTTTATGAAGCATCTGCCTTCAGTGGCTTCTTCATGCGGTTGGTTGTGAGCACTCTGCATTCCAAAGCACCACCCCCATGTCATCTGGACTGTACCCCAATAAGCTGGGTGGAGGGAACCAAATCATGGCATCCTGTTCAGGTCAGGCAGAGAGAGGCTGGATTTCTCTCTATTGCAGGGCAGGGTGGGGAGAAGATGGCAGTGGGAGGAAGAAACAAGAATCAACCCCACTTACTCTTAGGCCAGGAGCACCAGGAAGTCCTTTCTCACCAGCTTTACCAGGTTCACCCTAGATGGAAAGAAAAAACGGAAGTCGTCACTGGTGTGCTTTTGGAAGAAAGCTGAGCCCTCCAATCTAGTGAGGAGAGCCAGTTCTACTTCTCCTGTCCAGCTCTCTCCTTCTCTGTTGTTATAACCAAGGTATAAAGGTAAAGGGACCCCTGACCATTAGGTCCAGTCATGGCCGACTCTGGGGTTGTGGTGCTCATCTCGCTTTATTGGCCGAGGGAGCCGGCGTACAGCTTCCGGGTCATGTGGCCAGCATGACTAAGCCGCTTCTGGCGAACCAGACCAGCGCACGGAAACACCGTTTACCTTCCCGCCGGAGCGGTGCCTATTTATCTACTTGCACTTTGAGGTGCTTTCGAACTGCTAGGTTGGCAGGAGCAGGGACCGAGCATCGGGAGCTCACACCGTCGCGGGGATTCAAACCGCCGACCTCCTGATCAGCAAGTCCTAGGCTCTGTGGTTTAACCCACAGCGCCACCCGCATCCCTTATAACCAAAGTATAGGTAGTGCTTTTTTCGGGGGGGGGGCACATGGGGGAACGCATACCCCTAAACATTTTGTGAATCTAAGTTTGGCCTCATTGAGGGGCAGTATTTCAATATGAGTAGGAAAATGAGAGTACCCCTAAATATTTTTTTAAAAGAAAAAAAGCACTGGGTATAGGTATATGATTTTATGGGACCAGCAGAACAAGCCTGGACAATAACTAAGTGACTTTCCTGCTGTGCTAGTTACAAAGTGGAACTATTCCATGTTACAACCTTGTACCATTTCCCCTCAAACATCTTCCCTGGTGACGATGCTCGGGTCATAGGTCAATGGTTTCTGAGTGCAGATTTACTTACATTTGCACCTTTAGGGCCTGGGAAACCCATGACGCCAGGCTGGCCACGGGCACCTTGTGGACCAGGTGGGCCAGGTCGCCCATCTTCACCTGGGGCACCCTATTGAGAGAGAGAGAAACAGGCATGCTTTGTTAATGATGCTGGGAAGTCAAGTAACATATCCCATATAGAGTGGACCCAACTTTATGGAAGTGCTACTTTGACCCAGACATGCTGGATGTCTTTCAGAACCTCAAAAAGCAAAGGAAAGGCATCAACCCATAATAAAAATCTATTGTAGGGCAATGCCTTTGTTATGCCAAGCAAAATGTCACAAATTAGTGAGCGAGTTTTTCTGTTTGCTCCCATGTGGGAAATCAGCATACTGGTGCATATTAGAGCTTTTTGTGCCCTTAGATAATTCCAGTTCCCGAATGTGATTTTGATTTTAAAAAGCTCACCACTGCAGCATTAGCATCCACTCGCCATTCAGTAATGCTGCTCATATAAACAAACACAGACTTCCAGTCTGTACCCCTACAATATCCAAGGTTCCATTGAGCATCCCTAAGACTCCACCATCCACTTCTCTTGCAAACTCCATATTATGCATTGCCTTTGAAACGAACCCCAGAAATTCTGCAAGTCAGCACCCACCTATTTCCTGAATCCCATCTCCTCAAATTGTCTACCGACCACTGTTCCGCTCACCTACATATTAACCAATCGCTGTCTTTTACCTGGCATTGCTCAGGAATTCTAAGGTACGAAACAAAAACTACGCAGCTTTGAAAAGTTCTGAAAAGTTCCGTCCATCATCTTGATTCAAAATGGTGTCCAATTGTATCCAAACATCAAGAAAAGCCTGCTCCTTCATCTCAAGAACCATCAAGCAAAATTTGGTTACAAGATCTTTAGAGGTGGCTAAATGCATAGCCAAGAAGCCAACCATTTTCCAAAATATATAGTAGATCCACCCCTCCTTTCTCAAAGCTCTCGGCGCCCCTATTATTTTGGATGACACAAGATGAAAATGACGGAATATACTTACAGATGGGCCAACTTTGCCTTGGGGACCAGCATCACCCGGGCGACCAGTGAGACCCTAGATGCAAGAAGAAAAAGGCAGACCATTAAGACCTTTCCCCAAACTCTTTCCTTGAACAGTCAACAATACAGTTTATACACATATCTCCAAAATGGTTCATCTAATCTATTTTTTGATGCGGGTTCAACAATCAGTTCTACTATTTGTTCAATAGAAGCCGTCAGCCAAATAAATTTTAGATCCTAAAGGTGGTAGACAACTAAGTTTTACTCAGAGTAAACCCATCAAATTAATGAATATGACTAAACTAAGTCCATTAATTTCAGTAGGTAAAAGTTGAACATGACCTTAATTTACTTTCTTTGGGACAGCTATAACAACACCTTTGCTGTGGTCAAAGGCTCAACCCAGTCCAGAGAAACTAAAGAGGCTTAGAACATGATAAAGTCTCCTCAAAGGATATTCCTAATCTAAATTTAATAAATCTGAAACATACCACTTTCAAACTGAATTTGAAGCACCCGGAATGGGCTCAGAGAATAAAATGGTCAATGATGTAGTACCATCATAGAAGCTAACAAGTCCTACAAGTTGTTTGGATGGGAAACTACCAAGAAGTATTATATTAGACACTCTGAGCTCCTCAAAGAGAGAGAAGAGCAAAAGTATGATAAAGTTTTGAAGGAGATAATCACTGCACACCATGCTAAAGTATAAGGAACTGAGCCTTGGGAAACCAAGGAAATTCAAGGCTTCCTAGCAGTGCCACTGCAAGCTAGCTGCCCAATGCTTTTCCCACTCTCAACTGGATTTACAGCTTACTCCACAAGATGGAGAAAATGCCATTAGTAGCAAGTCTGTGTGGGGAGAAGCTCCACTGGTAGAACATCTCCCAGGCTCAGATACTCTAAACTTGGACTCTGTCCTGGGTCACAGGAGGTAACAGAACTGCCCGTTCTTATTGTTCTCAGTGATGGGGCTCTTTACTTTTGCATATAAGAGGAACTTTCAACATGTTATCCTAAAAGATTGTTCTTTCCTTCTAAGACTGTTAGGTGCTCTCCAACCCTTCCAGTCTTATGGAATTAAGACAGACATGCCAAATACAGTGGTACCTCTGGATACGAACGGGATCCGTTCCAGAGCCCCGTTCACATCCTGAGTAGAATGTAACACGCAACTGCACGTGCGCGGATCGCCACTTCCGTGCATGCACGTGACGTCATTTTGAGCGTCTGCGCATGAATGGCAAAACCCGGAAGTAACACGCTCCGTTACTTCCGGGCCACCACAGAGCGTAACTTGAAAACGCTCAACCTGAAGCATATTTAACCTGAGGTATGATTGTACAGTGGTACCTCTGGTTACGTACTTAATTCGTTCCAGAGGCCTGTTCTTAACCTGAAACTGTTCTTAACCTGAGGTACCACTTTAGCTAATGGGGCCTCCTGCTGCTGCGCCGCCGCTGCACAATTTCTGTTCTCATCCTGAAGCAAAGTTAACTCGAGGTACTATTTCTAGGTTAGCGGAGTCTGTAACCTGAAGCGTATGTAACCCAAGGTAAGGTAAAGGTAAAGGAACCCATGACCATTAGGTCCAGTCATGACCAACTCTGGGGTATCGCTTTATTGGCTGAGAGAGCCGGAGTATAGCTTCCGGGTCATGTGGCCAGCATGACTAAGCAGCTTCTGGCGAACCAGAGCAGTGCACGGAAACGCCATTTACCTTCCCGCCGGAGCGGTGCCTATTTATCTACTTGCACTTTGACATGCTTTTGAACTGCTAGGTCGGCAGGAGCAGGGACCAAGCAACGGGAGCTCACCCCGTCGTGGGGATTTGAACCGCCGACCTTCTGATTGGAAAGTCCTAGGCTCTCTGGTTTAACCCACAGCGCCACCCGCGTCCCTGTACAAATGTGCTTTAAATTGTTACTGCCACCTGCTGTTGAGAACGGACAGCTGTAAGCAAAAAGAGTTTAATGTGGGCATCCTAAGAATAAGAGATAGTAGAGGCAGGGGTAGCCAATGTGGTACCTTCCCATACTCTCTGATGCTAGTTGGGGCTGATGGGAGTTGGGAGTAGAAAACGCATCAAGCGCTTTCCCCCTCCCCAAAGTCTAGCAGAGTTTACTCATGGTCCAATACAGTTGCGGTCCAATGTTTCTGCCAGGCTTCCAAGTCTGTAAATGGCATGTGGCAAGCAGAAATTGAACTGGTGAGGTTCCTCCCAGCATGCAGGTGCTGTGATGAGGAAATATTCACCTGGAGAATATCTACCAAATGTATGTTAAAGGTATAGGAGCCCTGACAGAAGCGAGTTGGAAAGCCTACTTGCAGTCTGTCATTATTATTCCCATTTTACAGAATGTGAATTAAGCTGAGAAGTAGTGGCATCTCTTTCCTGTTACTATTACAGTGGTACCTCAGGTTAAGTACTTAATTCGTTCTGGAGGTCTGTACTTAACCTGAAACTGTTCTTAACCCGAAGCACCACTTTAGCTAATGGGGCTTCCCACTGCTGCTGCGCTGCCGGAGCACGATTTCTGTTCTCATCCTGAAGCAAAGTTCTTAACCTGAAGCACTATTTCTGGGTTAGCAGAGTCTGTAACCTGAAGCGTATGTAACCCGAGAGACCACTGTACTGTGATGAAGGCTGAAGAGCATGCGTGAAATGAAGGAAATCTCAAGAGACTTTAGAATAAAGTAAAGCTTTTTCAAAAGGACTCCGCCCCTCCCTTAGACATCAAAAACTGTCTCATAATTGCAGAAAACTACCCAACCAGTGTTAATGGTGGAGTGATTTGTGACAATTAAACATTTTGTCATTATTTGTTCAATTTATATATTGCCCTTTATCAAAAGTTCCCAGGGCAGTGTACAACATTAAAAACACATTACAGAACACCAATGATAAAAACATAATAAAAGGGATACTGGCAGACAGCCTAAAATATAAAATAACAGTCCTCTCCCCCACCGTTTCACAGGCCATAGGTTATTTAATAGTCATAGGCCTGGAATGTTTTTGCCTGGCGCCTAAAGATATGTAATGATGGCGCCAGGCAAGCCTCTCTGGGGAGAGCATTCCACAACCGGGGAGCCACCACAAAAAAGGCCCGTTCTCATCTTGCCACTCTCTGAGATAGGGAACACAGAGAAGGGCCTCAGATGACAAGTGTGCAGCCTTGAGGTTCTCCTACACTGTTTATATAAACTTCTGATCTCTCTTAACAGGAAGGGGAGACCTTATACTGAGAATGAACATTCTAGTCAAAGTGAAATTTTTACAAAGCAATTGAAGCAAGAACCACTTTAACCCTCGTGTGTGCAATGTCTTACCCTAGCGCCAGGCAAACCAGGCTCTCCAGGACGGCCAGGATCTCCAGTGGCTCCTTTGGGACCCCCAAGGCCAGGAGGTCCACGTTCACCGGGAGCACCCTGCCCAGGAAAAAGTAAGCAAGAAATGAATTAACTCAGAGAAATCAGGAAAGCTAGACCCTGTGATGCTTGGGTCAATGGTTTACCATCCAATGGTTATCTCTGGAAATGGCTATAACTATACACTTGATGAACCATTTTCAAACCAGTTATAACAGTGAACATTGCAACTTCTGTGAAAGGGTTGGGGCTGAGGCAACCAATACAATGCAGACCAAACTAACATTTCCAAAATTCTTTAGCAGGCATGTATGACTGATTTCAAAACTAGTTTAGATGTAATTTAGACACACCTGTCCTTTGTCTGCACTTTCATTATAAGGTAAAGGTAAAGGGACCCCTGACCATTAGGTCCAGTAGTGGCCGACTCTGGGGTTGTGGTGCTCATCTCGCTTTATTGTCCAAGGGAGGCGACAGCTTCCGGGTCATGTGGCCAGCATGACTAAGCCGCTTCTGGCGAACCAGAGCAGCGCACAGAAAACGCCGTTTACCTTCCGGCCAGAGCGGTACCTATTAATCTACTTGCACTTTGACGTGCTTTCAAACTGCTGGGTTTGCAGGACCAGGGACCGAGCAACGGGAGCTCACCCGTCGCGGGGATTCGAACCGCGACCTTCTGATCGGCAAATCCTAGGCTCTGGTGTTTAACCCACAGCGCCACCCACGTCCCTGCACTTTCATTATAGGGCTGCCGATATCATGGAAAAACGAATGCTGTAGCTGATCTTGATTCATTCAATTAACTTTGGCTGCTCTGACTATTCACACACCATTCAACTTTAATTTCTGTGAGTCATTTACCCCATATGTGCCCACTCGACCGCTTCAATCGGAACTGGTAAAAGTGCCACATAATTCTCCACACCACATCTGTCAGAACTCGATTGTTTAGTGTGGCAGCACTAAAACTTTTGAACTCCCTGCCTATTGACCTCAGGCAGGTGCCTTCAATGCGTTCCTTTTGGTGCCCGTTGAAGACATTCTTACTCAGACAAGACCACCCATATGTTTAGAAGGTTTGTAGGAGCTTTAATTTGTTTTAGTCTATTTCACTGTGGTTTTAAAGCTTCTGTATGTTTTAAATTACAGTTGTAAATTTTTTAGCGATCATTTTATCATTTTTGTAAACTGCTTTGAAGTTTTTCTACAATCAATCCCATCAGATGTCAGAGATGAACAATTACACGATTTTCTGAAGACAGTTTTTAATGTAAGATGTTTCACTGGGGCAACCCAGTAAGATGGACAGGGTATAATAAATTTATTATACTTAGTATCGTAAGTATATAATTTTTATGAAATAAATAAAATTTAAAAAAATAGAGCTCCAACATGGCTTGGATGAAATAATATTTGAGATTACAAAAACATTTAAAAGAAAGCTTCTAGTAAACACAGAAACTTATGCTCTGAGACCCAACTCAGGGGCTTAAAATTTCTTATCAAGTATCTCCAAATTCCATTTGTTACAGAATAAAGTTGACTTAACCTGTGTCCCCCCCTGAAATATACTCAGAGTCTGGACTCCCAACTCTCATCCGTGCAAGCAAGCATAGATAACAGTCAGGGATGATGGGAGCTGTAATCCAGTAATAGTGGAGGGGCACAGGTGTCCTATGTCTATTCTAGAGCAAAGCACACAGGGGAAAACATCGCTCCTTCAAAGAAGCAGTCAAAGAACCCTATACAACACAGAGAAAGGAAGCAGGAAAGGGCATCTAAATTCACTCTTAACCCTCCCAAATTTGTCCTTTCATTCAGATGGAAGCACAGCAGGCCCAAATGCTCACCTTGGGACCGGCCAATCCATCCTGACCTGGGAAGCCACGGTTTCCGGGAGCACCCTAAAAAGAAGAAAGCAATGATAACATAACCTAGTAAGTCAAGGAGGGCAACAGTTCAGGAAGCTGGGAAGGACACTAGGAAGCATTGCCAATAGCAAGGAGTAAACCAGGAACTGTGGACATTTTCAATTTAAAAGGCATGGCTCAATTAGCACAAGGAGGCAGCACAAACAAGAACTACTAGAGGTGCTACAGCCACCAAGTGACCTGATATTATACAACCACTAGACAGGTGACGCAGTCCTGCAGTATTTGCTAAGCTTCTGCACAGGCTTGTTCTGTATCCATATAATATAACCCATTCTACGTAAAGAGGGTCTGTGCATCAGAATTCCTAATACTCTAAGGTACCCCTGCACGTACGGGCCAGTCGTGTCCGACTCTAGGGTTGCGCGCTCATCTCGCTCAAGAGGCCAGGAGCCAGCGCTGTCCGGAGACACTTCCGGGTCACGTGGCCAGCGTGACGAAGATGCTCTGGCGAGCCGGCACCAGCGCAGCACATGGAAACGCCGTTTACCTTCCCGCTATAAAGCGGTACCTATTTATCTATTTGCACTTAGGGGTGCTTTCGAACTGCTAGGTGGGCAGGAGCTGGGACCGAATGACGGGAGCTCACCCCGCCGCGGGGATTTGAACCGCCGACCTTGCGATCAGCAAGCCCTAGGCACTGAGGTTTTACCCACAGTACCACCCGCGTCCCTAATACTCTAAAGTCCACTTCAAATAAGGTCACTTCCTGTTTATTGAGCATTCATCCTGGTCTGCACAAGGTTTGCAGGTAGGATAGACAACAGAGGACTAGGCACACTTTCCCAGGGCATTTCCCTATCACTTTCCTTCTTGCACAAAGTCCAGTTTTAAGAGGAAGCAGGCGAGTTGCACAAGAGCACCAAATCAGCTACAATCGCACTACTTGAATTTGTCGGTATGCGTCTAAACGTCACCCCAAAACCGTCAAAAGTCTGGAAGTGCACTTTGTCAATGTGAAGTGTAAACACAACACACACATTTGCAAACAGGATTGTTATAGAGATTCACTCATCAAACAGCCGTGACTGGCTGCAGCGCAACTGTTGAGGGTATAGGTAAAGGTAACGGGACCCCTGACCGTTAGGCCCAGTCGCGGCCGACTCTGGGGTTGCAGCGCTCATCTCACTTTACTGGCCGAGGGAGCCGGTATACAGCTTCTGACTAAGCCGCTTCTGGCAAACCAGAGCTGCGCATGGAAACGCTGTTTGCCTTCCCACTGGAGCGGTACCTATTTATCTCCTTGCACTTTGACATGCTTTCGAACTGCTAGGTGGGCAGGAGCAGGGACCGAGCAACGGGAGATCACCCCGTCGCGGGGATTCGAACCGCCGACCTCCTGATCGGCAAGTCCTAGGCTCTGTGGTTTAACCCACAGCGCCACCCGCGTCCTTGTTGAGGGTATACTCTGCGCCAAAAAGGTGCACAATGAGATCCACTGTGCAAGCCATTGGGCGTTTCATCAGGCTGGATCCTGGGCTGTGTATTGCAGTGATGGCTATGCTACAGTTCCCAAGGGACCGCTGTACTTTTAGGGTCAGGACTCACCCGCCCCCATGCATATTAATGAAGAAATCGTTCAAAGTGTACTCATTCCTTGCTTGGCTTTCAAGCTTCATTCGTGCTCCATCTCACCTCCCACTTCCAGAGCCCAGGACAGTCCCTCATCCATCTCTCAGCAGCACCCCACCATTCTGTGCTCAGCTCCGCACGTCTCAGAGTCTGCCCCCTGCTACTTGTGATCCCTGCCTCTCTAATGGCTTCCTGGCACACTTCTCTAGCTCTTCCTGGTCCTTTGAGTCCACAGGCAATTCTGCAATGCAGCTCTATACTAAGGTCACCACATTTTTTTCAATGACTCCGGGGACACTTTTCAACTTCAACGGATTTTGTCAGGGGACTGATTTGTAAATCTGGGGACTGTCCCCGGGAAACAGGGACGTCTGGTAACCTTACTCTATACTCCATTACAACGACCACTCACCTTCCCCCTGACCACACCTGCTTAAAGCTGAGCAAGAGGTGGCAGCTTGCCACTGGTATGCCACAGAGATGCCAGTAAAGCAAAGTTCTTCCATCACCTTCTTATTCTGGGCACCCCACAGAGCACACTAAGTTCCAAAGCAAGCCTATTGCCAGGGGTTTGAGCCATACGGCTCAATGGCTTTCCCCCACAAAGAAGACAGCCCTCTGCTCTTCATGTAGGAAGGTTCCTTGCCCCCCAAACGATGTCACCTACCCTCTCTCCAGGTGGTCCAATGGGCCCTGCAGCTCCTGGCTCACCACGGCCGCCTCTCTTGCCTTCTTCTCCAGCTGGTCCAGGAGCTCCTTGTGGGCCTGAAGGTCCCTGGGGTCAGAGGGAACAGAACATACAGGCTTAGTCACTCTGAGCCCCTTCATCATTTTATGCCAAGCCCTACCAATGGTCAGCCCACTATACTGTCTTAAAGAGACAATAAGGCATCACCAGGAAGTGACCTCAGAGTCTGATGAGAGAACAATGCAAATAGCCATGGCAACAGAAAGGTAATTTTGGGCAAGTGGCTTACAAGGCAGGAAACAGAAGTCACTATCCTTTTTTCCTTGCTGCAAACGATTTATTGATTTGCTGCATTTATATCCCACCTTTCTTCCAAGGACCTCAAGGCAGTCCACTCCATTTTATCCTCATAACAACCCACTGAGGTGGGCTACGATGCGAGATCCAAAGTTTCCTGGCTGTGGATTTGAACCCAGGTCTTCTCAGTCTTACCCTGACAACTCTAACCACTACCCCAACACTGCCTATCTTTCAGAGATTTTTCAGTGCCCAATAAACTGGGACCATTAATGGCAATTCCATTAAATTTTATTCTGACAAAGTTTCAGCCCAAGAAGGGATTAGATTTCAACCTTGAGGTGCTGCTGAGTGAAAAAGGAGTATCAAATGAATTATTTTAGGCCAAGATATACAGTAAATTATCTACTTGCAAAGAGTTTGCAATCCAGTATCTATTGAGGGATGATATTCCCAAGACTACTGAGATTGTTTCAGAATATTTTGCCAAGATTTTTAAAGCCAAATTTCAAACTAATTTTACTTCATGGTGGCTATTGTGTCTTTTAGACATTTTATGTATTTAATGTATCTGGATTACCAATGGTTTATGGATGGTTCATTGGTATGTTAATTTATTGTCTACATTATGCCAATAAAGGCTGACTAAATATACATGATTCTGCACAGCCATGGGATGTGGAAGCCCTCCTAACTTCCTGTTGGATGAACTGATGAGCCAGAGAACCACTTGGTTTGTGTACATTGGCACAGCTTCACTAAACCCAGCAGGCCTTCTGCTGAAGCACACACACTACTGTAAGGGACTCTTTGAAGGCCTCTGATGCCAACCTGCTGAGCATTATCTCCTCATTTTCAGAATGGAAAATGAAGCAGTGTTCAGCACAGAACGACATCAGTGCCAAGCATTAAAGAGTAGGGGCCCAGATGCAACAGGGCAGCCATTGTTTGCCAAGCCCCAGGCCACCCATAGGACATAATTTTCAGCCAAAGGGACTGGCAGAGGAGATGGCCAAGCCTTATTCCTTCCCGGAAAGCAAGCAGGGGAGATGGGCACAGAGATCCTTTATTATACCAGACAGGCTATAAAGAAGGCTGATCACCAAAGAATTGATGCTTTTGAATTATGGTGCTGGAAGAGACTCTTGAGAGTCCCATGGACTGCAAGAAGATCAAACCTATCCATTCTGAAGGAAATTAGCCCTGAGTACTCACTGGAAGGACAGATCCTGAAGCTGAGGCTCCCTGGAAAAGACCCTGATGTTGGGAAAGATTGAGGGCACAAGGAGAAGGGGACAGCAGAGGACGAGATGGTTGGACAGTGCTCTCGAAGCTACCAGCATGAGACTGACCAAACTGAGGGAGGCCACACCCACAACTGGCATATGGCCCTTGGAGGGATAGCTGAGAGCCAATGTGGCCCCCGGATCGAAAAAGGTTAGCCACTCCTAGTGTAGAGGATGAACAGGGAGCAACTGATACCGTATTTAGATAAAGGAAAAGGGACCCTGACCATTAGGTCCAGTCGTGGCCGACTCTGGGGTTGTGGCGCTCATCTCGCTTTATCTCCAGGTCATGTGGCCAGCATGACTAAGCCACTTCTGGCGAACCAGACCAGCGCACGGAAACGCCGTTTACCTTCCCGCCAGAGCGGTGCCTATTTATCTACTTGCACTTTGACGTGCTTTTGAACTGCTAAGTGGGCAGGAGCAGGGACTGAGCAACGGGAGCTCACCCCGTTCGCGGGGATTCGAACCGCGGACCTTCTGATCGGCAAGCCCTAGGCTCTGTGGTTTAACCCACAGTGCCACCTGCATCCCGATACCGTATTTACTCGAATCTAATGCTCACCTTTTTTGGCCAAATAACGTTGCGACAATTAAGGTGCCCATTAGATTTGATGGCACATTTACATTTGCCAGCAAATACTTTTTTTTGGGTTTCAAGGTTCTGAAAATTGAGGTGCACATTAGATTCGATATTGCATTAAACTCAAGTAAATATGGCACATCCAAAGAACAGACAGCATGCCAGGCATAAAGGCACGTCATCTAATACTTACAGGTTCACCCTTGGGACCTTGTTCACCTTTGAAGCCTGCAATCCCAGGTTCTCCCTACAAAGAAAGAAAAGGAAACATATTAAGAGTAGTCGAGCTCCTATTATCACGTCAAGCTACTTGCTGATCTGGTCAGCATAACTTCCAACTCAGTATCCTCCGTGTTGAAACATCCAAAGGGTGCATTCCTTTGAATAAAAGGGCAGAGACCCAACACCAGGCTGGATAAGTGGCAGAAGGACTGGGATGATACGGAGGATGGGAAGGGAAACACCGATGAGTGAAAATTGGGAGGCGTAGGAAAGAGAAGATTCTAAATGGAAAGAATCACCAGTTTAGCTTTCGAAGTCTCCTAACAGCATGTGCTACAGCTCGTGGTTTCTGTTGTTGTACTCAAGCTCACTTCTGTTTCACAACCACGTGTCTAAGTCTTCAAACACACACCACAAAAATCCAGAATCGACCTCATCCCTTAGGTGTGGATATCCTCACTATCAGACAGACTTTCTGAACTTGGGTAAACAGAGCCGTACACAGAATTCCCAATGTGACCATATCCGATTCAACTTTCGACCCCTTTCCTAATAATTCCTAATTTGTCTTTTTTCACTGGCACATCACACTGTCAATATTTGCAATGAGCTATTCATCATGACCTCAAGACACCCTGCCTGCGAAGTCACTGATAGGTCAGATCCCATCAGCGCAAGAAAATCTCTCCTCTTATATCATGACTGCATACTTGTAGACACTACCAAACAGCTGCAAGGGGTAGGATTTCCTTTGTAGAAGCCTTCTCATGTTTATAATTCTCTTTTTAAATAAAGCTTTCCACTAATTTTCCAGGACTGAAGTTAGGTTAATGAGCCTCTAATTTCTTGGATCGTGCATGAAAACTGGTGTTCTGATAAATATCTTCCAGTTTTTATGGCAAAAAAGCTGATTTTAGTGACAAGATTCATGTTTTTGCTAGAAGCCAAGTGATCGTCACATTTGAGAACTCTTTAAGAATACCTGGTCATCTGCCACCCAAAACCCAATGACTTGTGTGATTTTAGATGTCAAAGCACCTCTTTGTCACGAATACTCAGCATGTTTTCTCAGAAGTTGAGTCCCTCAGAGTTCAGCTGGCAGTCTGCTCCTGTATATGTGTCTAGCACAGAAGCATTTGTCCTTCAGATGAAGGTGGTTCAGATGTAGATCTCTTTCTAACATCTTCCACAGTGAAGAGCAATGCAAAGCATTCATTTAGCTTCTATGCAATCTCCTTACGTTATTTTAGTACACCTTGGTTCTCGAACGCCTTGTGACTTGAACATTTTGGCTCCCGAACGCCAGAAACCCGGAAGTGAGTGTTCTGATTTGCGAAAGTTCTTTGGAACCTGAACATCTGACGCCGCTTCCACAGCTTCTGATTGAGTGCAAAGAGCTCCTGCAGCCAATCAGAAGCCGTGTCTTGGTTTTCGAACGTTTTTGGCATCGGAACGGACTTCTGGAACGGATTCAGTTTGAAAACCAAGGTACAACCGTAAATCTTCCATGCTGTTGTCACACCTTTTTCTCAACACGGACAGTCCATCACTGGGGCTGCTTGGTTCCATCTCAGCTGAGGCTCCCCCACAAACTCCTCCATAATATACTCTCTATCTAGAAGCTGACTGCACAGAGAACTCTGAAGTTCAAGGACTCTCCCTTTGTGCTGGGCACAGAGAACTAAGGGGAACTAAGGTTGCAGTTAGCCAGATACACCAAAATAATTTCTCACCACATCCAACATAGGAAGCTGCCTTATACCAAGTCAGACTGTTGGTCCATCTAGTTCAGTATTGTCTACACTGACTGGTAGCAGTTATCCAGGGTTTAAGGCAGGGAACCTTCCCAGCTCTATCTGAAGATGCTGGGGACTGAACTTCTGCATGCAAAGCAGGTACTCTACAACTGAACCATGTCCTTTAACCCAAGTGTTTCTGAAGCCCCATGCGCACTGAAATACCGTATTTTTCGCTCCATAAGACGCACCAGACCACAAGACTAGTTTTTGGAGGAGGAAAACAAGAAAAAAAATATTCTGAATCTCAGAAGCCAGAACAGCAAGAGGGATCGCTGCGCAGTGAAAGCAGCAATCCCTCTTGCTGTTCTGGCTTCTGGGATAGCTGCGCAGCCTGGCATTCGCTCCATAAGATGCACACACATTTCCCCTTACTTTTTAGGAAGGAAAAAGTGAGTCTTATAGAGCAAAAAATACGGTACTGACCTCTCCACACGGCAAAAAAATCAGGGGACTGGCAGGGTTAGGGCTGATCATCGATAATGACTGGCTACAAAAGCCAGTCAAAATTTCTGGGTTCCTAACTACTTTCACCTCTTATTATCCACTTTCCCAAAGCTTAGTTAAAATGTGAATATCAGCATTGGGGAGAGGTTGTTAGTTTCCGTTTTGCCACTGAGCAGCTGCGTGGAGTCACAGGACTCTGTTTACATTCCAGAGACAGTCCAGGCTATCGGAAGTCCCACGGGAGACTAAAGACGGATGTGACGCTACTGCTTTCCTGTTTCCTTTGTTCAGTTGCTCTCTGCTTTCATAGAGAGAGGATGTGTCTTTGCTCTCTGCATAGTTAGGATAATAAAACTCTTCGCAATGTAGCCCAAACCTCTCGTCTCTTTCTTGTGCTGGAAACTCTGCTGAATGGAACGTGCCTTGGAGCCTTATCAAAGGCTCAGGTCGTTAAACACGTCGGGAGGCGATTCCGAAGGACTCGGGCAAAGAAAATGAGCTTTATCAGCTTGGCCGAGCGGAGATCCCGACAGAGGTTATGCCTAGTAACTTTGAGCACAGGATCATCAGTCTGGAGAGTCAGACACCTTGACGTTTTGCATTGGTTTGGGTTTCTTACCGCCTGGCCTTTGGGACCCAAAGGCCCAGTTGCACCTTGGGGCCCAGGTGGTCCACGTGGACCAGGAAATCCCGGAGCGCCAGCAATGCCAGGAGCACCCTATGGACAGAATAGAGAAAGCAATTAAGGACAGGAGGGGGGAAGTGCAGGGGGTCTGAGAAACAGCACATTACTCGGCAAACTATTGTACAGGTTCTTGGTCGATACTGTTCATGCAATGGGCAGAGGTTATTGAACATTCACTAGATCTTCTGCAGACAACATGGGTTCTACCTTTCAAATGCATCTCCACGCACCCAAGTAATGTGGCACTCACCGCTGATCCTTTGGCACCAGGGATCCCATCAGTTCCAGGGTTGCCCTAAAAGCAAAAATAAGGCATTGATCAAACCTCTTTCCAATAAATGGTTGACTTGGTCCCTACCATGTTTCCTTCCCAGAGGGCTACCCAATATATTAATGGACAGATTATTAAAGCATGGGTCTTTTTTTTTCCTTCAGAAAAGGGATAAGAGTACCGAGAATGGTGAGCCTGGAAAGAAAGCACATCCATATTCTTCATGGGGAAAGTTAGTAGGTCACCAAACATTTAGTAGTCTTCCTGCATTATGTTTAGACAAACATATTGTGCTTCCCTCATCCTGCCCATTATCAGAGCCATTTTCTTCCATCTTTTAAAAAATATATAGAACATGTTTTGCATATATCTACCAACTTTACTATAGAGGCTTTTCTAATTTTCTTGTTGAGGAAAGGGGTTGTTCTTGTTTGTTACCTTGCACAGCCCCAGCAATTTCACAACCACGTGTCAAAATTCTCTGCTTTGTTCCATCATCATCATCATCATCATCATCATCATAAATTTTTATTTGTACCCCACCCACCCTAGCCAGAGCCGGGCTCAGGGCGGCTAACATCATAAAACACAGTATACAAAGAAGGTAAGACCAGAAAAACAGGCAATCAATTAATTAAAATACATCACTAAAAGATCTACAAAGCAAAATTCTTGATGTGCACATGCTAGTGCCACGATCCATGCACAAATTTAGCTTTAAAAGGGGGAAAGGGGAAATAAAGCAAGACCCAGATCCACATCCTTGAGAGAAGGAAGCATATTTGAACTACAAACATAAAAGGAGAAATTGAGGGCAACCAAGCCCAAAATGGGAGTGGAGCACAACAGAGAGGTTCTGGTCTAGACAGGTATTATTTAGAAATCTAGACAGATATGATTTAGAAGCATGAATGAGGACAGTGTCACTGTAGCAGCTGGGTGGGAATTCCCTCCTAACAAGCAGAATGAGACAGCCTCCCTTATGCAACGATTTTAGCACTACAGGCTAGCAAATTGCCAGTCTTTAAGTTTACAACTGCAGTTTAACCAGGTGGGTGGGGAAAAGAGAGACACCTGCTTCACATGACCTTACTGATGCACAGCTCACTTATTATTTACCTATCCTAGCAGGTGAAAAACACTGATTACCAGGGGGAAGAACATGTCAAGGTAGAACATGAGACTCAGAGTTGTGGGTTTGAGCCCCACGTTGCGCAAAAGATTCCTGCATTTCAGGGGGTTGGATGAGATTACCCTTATGGTCCCTTCCAACTCTACAATTCTATTATTCTAAGGTTGTAGCAGCCAAATCAGCAAAGAGGCCTGTAGCGCCGTAAAGAGCCAGCAAATTTAATTATGCTTTCATGAATTAGAGTCCGCTTCATGAGATGCATGAAGTGCAAACCTGCAACCCAAGATTATATTTAATGCATCTGATGAAAGAAACAAGAACTAATTTATGCCATAATAACATCGGTTAGTTGTTAAGGCACCAAAAGACTCCTTTTTGCCAATCACCAGCACACTGTCTTTCAATCCATTGGGTATGGTGTTGAGTTAAGTTTGTGTCCATGCATAAGGGCTCAAATAGCAGATGCCTCAGGGTCATCACACCAAATATAGGCAAGGTTAAGATTAATAACCATGCCAAATACCCAGCAGAATATGGCCCAGACAAAATGTGACTTTGGCTGTTAAAGGTAAAGGGACCCCTGACCATGAGGTCCAGTCGTGACTGTGTTTGGCATTGCGGCGCTCATCTCGCTTTATTGGCCGAGGGAGCCGGCGTACAGCTTCCGGGTCATGTGGCCAGCACGACTAAGCCACTTCTGGTGAACCAGAGCAGTGCACGGAAATGCCATTTACCTTCCCGCCGGAGCGGTACCTATTTATCTACTTGCACTTTGACGTGCTTTCAAACTGCTAGGTTGGCAGGAGCAGGGACCGAGCAACGGGAGCTCACCCCATCGCGGGGATTCGAACTGCCAACCTTCCGATCGGCAAGTCCTAGGCTCTGTGGTTTAACCCACAGTGCCACCCGCGTCCCACTTTGGCTGTTACAACCTACTAATTGTCTAGAATTTCCCAGTTGTAAAAAAGGGGCATCTTGCTTCCTGTGCTGCCTTTCCTTAATATAGTATTACTATCCATAATATGTTGATTGCCCCATTATCAAAAGGCATGTAAAAAGTGGCCAGCTGTAGTTAACTATGTGCATGTGTGAGTAGATGGGCTTTTTGTACCCACATTTTAACAGGTGGGCATGGAACGTGTGTTAGTGAACCTTCACATATGGTTGAGCATATGGCTTCCCAGGTCCTTTATTTTTGCGTCAGATTTTGGCTGGTGGCCCACATAGGGGTTGAACTAGAGAGAATCCTTTAGGACTCTTTCAACTCTATCATTCTATGAAATATAAGCAACTAGTACTCCCGCAGAGAAAGGCTGTGCAAATCCTGACTTGGCGCTGCCATCTGCTGGTGGTTCCTGTATTTACACCTAGTTCACTTCCCATTGCTGGTTAAAACACAAGCAGCTGGGAAATCAGGGAATATTTTTGCATATATCTACTGGGGGGGGGGAGAGTAAATAACCACAGAATAATCAAGTTGAACCCTATACCTGATTAGAAATAATTTGTCAGTTAAGAATGTGAATGATTTCTCCCTCAAGGATAATTTTGCCCTCACACCACAGCTAGAAGTACTTGCTAAAGCTAAGGTAAAGGATCTCTGGACAGTTAAGTCCAGTCAAAAGTGACTATGGGGTTGTGGCACTCATCTCGCTTTCAGGCCGAGGGAGCCGGCATTTGTCCACAGACAGCTTTCCGGGTCATGTGGCCAGCATGGCTAAACCGCTTCTGGCATAACGGGACACTGTGACGGAAGCCAGAGTGCAGGGAAACGCTGTTTACCTTCCCGCCACAGCGGTACCTATTTATCTACTTGCACTGGTGTGCTTTCGAACTGCTAGGTTCGCAGGAGCAGGGACCAAGCAGCGGGCAATCATCCCGTCGCGGGGATTCAAACCGCCGATCTTCTGATTGGCAAGCCCAATAGGCTCAGTGGTTTAGACCACAGAGCCACCCGCGTCCCGGCAGAAGTACTTGGATAACACTTTTATTCAGGTGAGGTAAGACTATCCAGCGGGTGCCTTTCTCCACTTGCTAAGTGGAATGTGTCAACCATGCCAGTCACAAAGAAAAATCCAATCACGGCACTGAAGAGGACTGGATTAGATGCCTCTTAGGGTCCCTTTCAACTCTACAATTCTACGATCACAGAGCTGGATTACCATTATTCTATATACTCTACAGAACAGCGACCCAACCAAATGGCTAGGAACATTTTTCCAGGTCAAATTAGTCCATACACCATTGAAACAATGTGGTTTTGTCACGTAAAAGCAACAATTATTTTTGAGTGGACCAATGGATCCCACAATGTGATGCCAACAGGTTTTTGGTATTTTTGTGGCTCAATGGTCCTCTAAAAGATTTCCATATTTCAACTCTTCTCTCTCTCTCTAAATTACTGACTGCTCCCATAGTCTCCCACTGGGACACTGTAATGCAACATGAATAACTGGATCTGGCCAGCCCAGCTGTCGGTCACCTGATGACATCAGGTGACCCATTTGCACAACATGTGGTGTGCATGGCACTTTGTCGTGACAACCAGCTGACAGTCTGGGCTTCAAAGCACCACTAGGCTGTTCGTTGGCAGCACAGACAATCAGCTGAAAGATTTCGTGTGCTGCCTCCCCTTTGCCATTTATAAAAGTAATAACAGCAATACTTTTTTAAAAATCATAAAATTTTAAACTGGGCATTCTCTCTGCTCCCCTGCTGTGGTTCTGTGAAAATGTTGTTATGGCATGCCCCCAGGGCACCCAAATTTGTTTCTGAAAACAAAATTACAGTCATACTTCATGTTACGTTTGCTTCAGGTTGCGTGTTTTCAGGTTGCGTCTTGCGGCGACCCGGAAGTAACGGAACGGGTTACTTCCGGGTTTCGCCGCTCGCGCATGCGCAGACGTGCAAAATGATGTCATGCGCAAAAGGGGCGAATCGCGACCCGCACGTGCACAGACACGGGTTGCGTTCCTTTCAGGTTGTGAACGGGCCTCCGGAACGGATCCCGTTCGCAACCAGAGGTACCACTGTAATGCTTTTGGTCACAGCCATGTTTTACACTTTGGCCATGCCCAGTTTGACCCACAACTTCTGAAGGGCTGACCATAGGTCAATATGGCCCTCAGCATGAGAAAGGTTAGCCATCTTTGAGTTAGGGGGCCTCAGAAGGAAAAGATGTGGAAATCTTTTAATGATGCCCTAATAAAGCTAAACCATCTCCATGCCCCCCTGGAAATTCTGGTTCTCGCCGGAAGAAACAGGTACTTACAGGAGCTCCCGATGGTCCAGGAGAGCCGGGGGTTCCGGATTCACCTCGAGAGCCTTGGGCGCCCTCAGGGCCACGAGCGCCAGTGGGGCCAGCTTCACCCTGCACAAAGATGAGAAGGAACATTAAGAGGTCAAAGGGAAACATGACAAAGTATCCACTAGGATGCCACAAGAAGTAGACCCAGATGCTTCATAACTTATGGTGACCGTCAAATGCTGGGCTATTGTCCAAGAAGCCTGCCTAACGCTGTCAGTCTTTGAGCTATGTGTCCTTGGGGCCTGACACTTTCTGTTCCACCTTTCTGCATTTCTAGATTTTACACCATTAGGACTCCATATTAATGCGGAGTGGTGCATGCTCTAGTTATCTCTCGCTTGGACTACTGCAATGCGCTCTATGTGGGGCTACCTTTGAAGGTGACCTGGAAACTACAACTAATCCAGAATGCAGCAGCTAGACTGGTGACTGGGAGCGGCCGCCAAGAACATATAACACCAGTCTTGAAAGACCTACACTGGCTCCCAGTACGTTTCAGAGCACAATTCAAAGTGTTGGTGCTGACCTTTAAAGCCCTAAATGGCCTCGGTCCAGTATACCTGAAGGAGTGTCTCCACCTCCATCGTTCTACCCAGACACTGAGGTCCAGCGCCGAGGGCCTTCTGGCGGTTCCCTCGCTACGAGAAGCCAAGTTACAGGGAACCAGGCAGAGGGCCTTCTTGGTAGTGGCACCCGCCCTGTGGAACGCCCTCCCACCAGATGTCAAAGAGAAAAATAACTACCAAACTTTTAGAAGACATCTGAAGGCAGCCCTGTTTAGGGAAGCTTTTAATGTTTAATAGGTTATTGTATTTTAGCGTTCTGTTGGAAGCCGCCCAGAATGGCTGGGGAAACCCAGCCTGATGGGCGGGGTATAAATAATAAATTATTATTATTATTATTATTATTGGGAGCCGGTTTTAAGTGGCCGCCACTACATTCTATCTCCTGCTATTGTTACAAGGACGAAGAGTTCACTGAACTGTACAGAAGATGGACAGCGCCTTCCTTTACTTTTCACTTTATTTATATTTATTTTGTTCAGTATCGATTCCTGCCTTAGGTGCTCTCAGAAGCACCCTCTGTGAAAACAGCTATTCCTTGTGGAACACTTGTGCTCTGCTCTTTCTCTTGCTTTGCGCATCTTACTAATGCGCGGCCCTCCTCTTCAGAAGGCTCCCCACTTCATCTTTTTATAATGAGGACACAGATTGTTATTGAAGGCCCACTGTCAGATATCCCACAAAAGGCCTCATTCCACTCTCCCCTACTGCCTCTTCACTGTCTGGTTACCATAGAAACCAGTCCTCAGGGAGATTAGCAACCCAAACCCATACTCACCAGTGGCAATGGGAATTCCCAAGGGAATCTCTCTCCCATCTCCCTCTTTTCCCTCTTACCCTAAAAGGCCCCACCATTAAGGAAACCCGATATGCTGTCTGGAGATTTTGAAGCGCATACCACTCATGCCACAGACAGAGGAGAAACACAGTAGCCCCCCCCCCCCGCTTGACTTGACCCTTTGGACAAAACCTGAGCTCCTTTCAAGACCATGGCAAAATGCAATCGGAATTTGACTGCCACAATATCTCTTGCCCAGGTGGCATTTTAACCGAGAAGGGCTTCCAATGTCATCAAAACAAGCACTGCTAGGTGCTAGGCCAGGGGCAGGCAAACTAAGGCCCGGGGGCCAGATGCGGCCCAATCGCCTTCTAAATCTGGTCCGTGGACAGTCCTGGAATCAGAGTGTTTTTACATGAGTAGAATGTGTCCTTTTGTTTTAAATGCATCTCTGGGTTATTTGTGGGTTATAGGAATTTGTTCATTTCCCCCAAAAAAATATAGTCCGGCCCACCACATGGTCTGAGGGACGGTGGACCGGCCCACAGCTGAAAAAGGTTGCTGAACCCTGTGCTAGGTGCACTCATTACTTAAATCAGGCGGTGGGGCTTCTTGTAGCATTTGAAGGAGAGCGTGCACAGGCAAAAAAAAAACCACAGAAAGAAGACTAAGAACAAATCATACAATAAACACCGCCAGCTGAATGTGGGGGTGACGAGGCATTCAGTTGCCAATGTTTCTTTGATAACATACAAGACCAGATATATTGCTTGTAGGTCCTCAAATCAAAGTCAACCGTGGGCAAGAGAGGCCAGAGGGGACTTCTCAACATGTTTTTCAGACCACATGTGACTTATTATGGAAGCTTACTAGTTCCACATATTGACTAAAGGTAAAGGGACCCCTGACCATTAGGTCCAGTCGTGACTGACTCTGGGGTTGCGGCGCTCATCTCGCTTTATTGGCCGAGGGAGCCGGTGTACAGCTTCCGGGTCATGTGGCCAGCATGACTAAGCTGCTTCTGGCGAACCAGAGCAGCACACGGAAACACCGTTTTACCTTCCCGCTGGAGCAGTACCTATTTATCTACTTGCACTTTGGCGTGCTTTTGAACTGCTAGGTTGGCAGGAGCTGGGAGCTCACCCCATCACAGGGATTCGAACCGCCGACCTTCTGATCGGCAAGCCCTAGGCTCAGTGGTTTAGACCACAGCGCCACCCGTGTCCCTGATACATATTGACTACTATTGACTACTCTGTAGTAAATACAGTCCTGTGTAAGGAAAGCAGAGGAACAACAGAAATCCCTTTGCAAGAAGAAGTGAATTTTGGACCTACACTCTCTTAAGACATCAGTTTAGGTTGCGAACCTACACACATACACCTGAGTTCGTCCCACTGAACTCAGTAGAACTTACTTCAGTGTAGATATGCATATGGTTGTGCTTTTCATCATTAATATACCTGAGTCTTTAAGCTGTGCTGAGAATCTTGCTCCCCTCCAACCCAAAGCTCTTCTTGCTCCTAAAGTACTCTGAAATGGCGCACCTGCTCCTAGTTTAAAGCAATATACAAGCATTTGCCTCCAGGGAATTAACAAACTTTACACTAGCCCCCATCTCAAATGGTTTCACTAATAGCAGAATGGTATTTCTGACAGCCTTGGAAATTACACAGCCCTCTGGGCATGATGCACATATACCCTGTGTGATTTCCTTGCAATGGGTTTGTTTTGGGGTCACTGGGTTTTCCCTATTTTCACAGCGCTAAATAATGGTTCACAAAAAAAGTAGGTAAATCTCCAGGGAATGATGGATTATAAGCCTAAACTGCTTCAGTGTAATTCAGTTTTCTGTCGAGATGGAAGCAATGCATTCAAAGAACAATTCACACATGCCATTTTTCAAAGGGATCTACAGGCAGTTAATCTGTCAAGATTTAACAAGACGAATGCAAACAGGAGTGTTGTTTTAGGATTACACTTTCTGCAACATTACTCCTATAACTTGTGCTTCTCTCCACATACTCAGCTTTCATTTTCCTTCACAATTGCCTATATGTTGATTTCTATCCAGGCCTTTTCCAGACCTTCTGAAACTCCTTTTCCTAGTCTCCTTTCCTCTCACACAGATGTTCACAGACATGTATCCACAGGCTGCTTTTTCTTGGGGGCTGTCAATTTTTCCACCTTCTCCTTACTTTGCAGGCAGGCAGACCTGACGAAATGCTTCAGGCCTCTTTCCAAAGCGATAAAAGGAGCAAAATACTCAGTGGGCTCTGGGAGGAGAGCGTTTCACAGTTGCTTAGAAAAAGCAGTGTGTGTGTGTGTGTGTATCATAACAAGCCAGCGGCTGCAAACACACTCATTGGGCCTTGAAGCGCTACTTACCTTTGCACCTGGTGCACCTGGGAAACCTGGAGCTCCAGCGGGGCCGACAGGTCCCTGAAAAAAGAGAAAAGGGTTTCAATAAGTTTGAGAAAAGGAGGACAGAGTTATTTTAATTATTTACCCTCCACAGCTTTCATGACAGCCATACAAGTTATGTAATGGCCCCTTATGCCTGAAAGTCTTTTGCAGAACATATACGTGACAGCTGTCTTTTGCCTCCCCACTTTTATTTTTGGAAAGTCTATATCTTTTTTAAAAAAAAAATGCCACAGAATTTAGGGGAGAACAGGAATTCTTTAAGAAATAATCATTGTAGAACTATTTAGTATTTCAGTAATAACATATCCGATTTGTAAGTTTCCATTTTAGCAGGAAAAAAACCTAAAAATAAATGCATGTTCAGAAATCTTTTAAAAAGCAATTTCTAATCTTTCAAATAGCAATTTACTTACGGGTGGACCAGCTGGACCAGGGAGACCATCATTACCACGAGCACCCTGTGGGGACAAGAGATCACGAGTCAGAAAAGTAAGTGTTATCAAATAGCATTGCAGCTGTGCTCCCAATTATGCCACCAAATGGAAGTGGAGCCCAGGGAAAATCTATCTTGTAGAACATATAGAAGCCACTGCATAGGACCGTATCAGGAGACATAAATGCACTAACTAGTCTTCTGCTGTGAAAACAACCAAGGGTCTTGGGTCACCTTAAGGACTAATATGTATTATGCAGAAAGCTTTGTGGCCTGGACTCCAGATGTATGAAATGGAATCCTCAGGTGGCAGGTTTACACAAACATGAGCATAAAGGGGTAAAATATGTAGGAGTTAAATGGCAATGGAATTAAAAAAGGACATTCTTTGACGATTCAATTAGAGGTTGAACGGAATGTTTTCTGGTGTTAACATGCATATAAACAAACACAAGTTTACATGTGTTTACAATACAGGAAAAACAAAACTGAAAGCACGAAAGCAAATCAAAGCGACAAAATACAAAAATCAAAACATAAATCCAGAAATAAAATACTAGGGTACAGGGGTACAGGCCCCACTAACCATCAAAGGTGTGGCAAAGAATTATAGGTGCCAATTAAGCACATTTTTTAGAATAGTGCCTGCAGTCACCTCTGGTGAATGAGCATCAGAAAAGGCTTTGCGTTGTGCATAAAAAGGTAAAGAGACCCCTGACCATTAGGTCCAGTCATGACCGACTCTGGGGTTGCGGTGTTCATCTCCCTTTATTGGCCAAGGGAGCCGGCGTACAGCTTCCGGGTCATGTGGCCAGCATGACTAAGCCGCTTCTGGCGAACCAGAGCAGCGCACAGAAACGCTGTTTACCTTCCCACCGGAGCGGTACCTATTTATCTACTTGCACTTTGACGTGCTTTCGAACTGCTAGGTTGGCAGGAGCAGGGACCGAGCAATGGGAGCTCACCCCGTCGTGGGAATTCGAACTGCCAACCTTCTGATCGGCAAACCTAGGCTCTGTGGTTTAACCCACAGCGCCACCCGCGTCCCTCCAGCTAAAGTTACTACCTTCCCAATTCACCAGGAATTTCTGCAGTGTCTCATTGCAAGCATGAACCTGGTGGGTTTATTCCCACCTCCATGGTCTATGGCTGCATTTCCACCCACTACCCCTTAGTTTAATGCACAACAAAGTCAAGTCCCAGCAATCTAGAGTAGGTGGAGAGGGAGGTTAAGGATAGCAAGACAAACCTACCTACAGCTGCCACCCCCTGTCCTGTTCATAACACAGAGAACCAATGAGGGCAATGGAGCATGAGTTTGCTGCCATGACATTTGCAACCCTGCGCTCACTTGCAGAGAAGGGCAGGATACAAACATAATAAACAAATAAATAACTGTGTGCATGTGATGGAAGTTTTAGGCCTTTTTTCTATGACAGTGCCCTCTTGGTCAATATATGTTTTGCAAAAACATGATGGGATAGTTATTGTGGCATAATTCTTCCTATAGAAAAGCTTTGCTAGAAATTAAATCTGTGACTCGCACTGCTTACTCAGATGTTCGGGATAACTTTTGTCTGCGCACAGAAGCTTTTCACTCCCGCCCCCGCCGTGCCTGTTTCAAGAACCACTTTTGAGCTCCCCCCTCCCCGATGAAGTTGCAAACAGACAGAAATAGCTTGTCAAACAGTGCACAAGGCTGCTATTTGGGGGGGGGGGGAGAGAACAGCTTCCCTGCATATAGGAAGTTGGCTATGTGTATTCCTCTGGATTAATGCCATTTTTATGTGAGACCCAACACAAGGGGAGCAGACATCCACTCAGGCAACAGAGCACCTCCTTCCTCTCCTCCTCTCTGCAGCCCCCTCCGCCACTAAATTGTAATTGGATAAATTGTTTTCCTCTTCCCCGCTAATTGGAGTCTGGCTGACACTTTGAGGCAGAAAGGGGAGCCGATTCCTTCTAATGGGTGCTCACTGAATATGTTTAGAGTTGCTAAGTTAAGCCTGGTTACTTCAAGGCTGTTAAACCGTCTTGGTTACTTTATCTCCTTAATTCTCTCAACTATCTGAATCTGTAAGGAATATGAAGACTGGAGCTTTGAGCTAAAACGCTCCCGCTGAGCTTCGCCGCCAGCCCTATGGGGGCTTTGACATTTGTTCAACAAACAGCCAGAGGGAATTTCACGCTAGGTTTATTACAGTATCAAGTGAAGGCTGAAATCTCTGGAGACGTAGAATGGAATGCTGGAAATAGGCCCAGGCACGATGTCTCTGGCTTGCTAGTTTGCTAAAGTGAGCACAGTCAGGCCTGTTAGCTTTGCTTCACAAAAGACCCAGGTTCAAATAGCCATGCAACCGCACAGTTTATGGGTTGACACAGGATCAGTAGTTAACTCTCAGCCTGATCTATCGTGCAGAGTAGCTGGGAGAATAAAATTAGGGAAGCCGTCTAGGACACAACTCCCTGAGAGTCTTGAAGCGCAGGACAAAAGCAAAGTGAATCAACGAACATGTGGATGTTCACATAGTTTTGCTAAGGAGGGTGTGACACAGCAGTGGACGGCTCCACTACTCACCTGCCCTCACTACTCACTACTCACTACTCACCTGCCCTTCCACCAACTGGGTTGCTGCTGCGAACCAGGATGGAGAGGGGGATGTAGCAGGGCTAACATGCTGGCAGGACAGCAAGATTGGCTTTGAAGTGTTTGCGCCGCACTGACCTCGCCACCCTCTCGCTCCTCTTGATCCCAGTACAGTGGTACCTCGGGTTAAGTACTTAATTCATTCTGGAGGTCTGTTCTTAACCTGAAACTGTTCTTAACCTGAAGCACCACTTTAGCTAATGGGGCCTCCTGCTGCCGCCGTAAAGTTCTTAACCCGAGATAATATTTCTGGGTTAGTGGAGTCTGTAACCTGAAGCATATGTAACCTGAGGTACCACTGTATGTAGTAGCGACTCAGCTGGAGGGAGGTCAGGTGAGCAGCACCAAACACTACCAGTGTGACATTTCTCAGCATCCACATTTCCCCCCATGATCCAATCAATACACTAATCTTTCCAGTTTAGCCAAACCCCCTGAATTTTGCATCTGAGCATCTAAACCAGAGTTTCCCAAGCTTGGATCTCTAGCTGTTGTTGGACTACAACTCCCATCACCCCTAGCTAGCAGGACCCGTGCTCAGGGATGATAGGAGTTGTAGTCCAACAACAGCCGGAGACCCAAGTTTGGGAAACTCTGGTCTCAACGTGGCCTCTAGGGTTGTGACTTCTCTTATACCTGATGCTGAACTTTAGATTTACAGTGGAAGTAAGTGGGAGAAGAGGCAGACACAGTTCGTTCTGATTCCTCTTCCACTTCCTGGCACTGTATGGCATTATACATATGGCACACCTACAGATTTGAGGAACTGTCTGAGTGACAGAATCATGCAACATATGGGCAGGAGGAGCTGTTTCGGCTCCTGCCTTAGCCACTCATCTGACCTCCAGTCCATCATGTTATTACTGCTTATCCGGAGCTGGAGAGGGAGGGGCGAGGTAGCAGCGAGGTCAGCACGGCGGAAGCTCACCAATAGGAGCACCAGACGGGCTCTGCCGGTGCACTTGCACTGCGCTGATCTCACCACCACCACCTCATCCATCACCCTCTCCCCACTCCCTAAATAAGCAGCAGCAACATCACCAATCAGAGGTCAAGTGAGCAGGACATAGCTCAATTGGTAGAGCATGAGATTCTTAATCCTGGGGTTGTGGGTTCGAGCCCCACGTTAGGCAAAAGATTCCTGCATTGGAGGATTGGACTAGATGGCCCTTGTGGTCCCTTCCAACTCTACAATTGGCCCCTTCCAACTCTACAATTCTATGAGTGGAGGCACCCTGCCACACTGCCCGCTCCACCTGATGCCCAGGTTACAAGGTTTAGTGTTATTTATTTAAAAGCATTTATAGACTGCTTAATAGTCCAAAAATCTCTAAATGGTCTAGCGTGTAAAAAAACCAAGCTACATATCAGTAAAACGAAAATGCAACCTAAAACCAGTAAAACAGCAATATAAAAAAACATAAAAGCACATGCCAATGAATAAAATAGAAATTCAGAAGGCTTGGATATGTAAAACAGGTTCCGGTCTTATGACTCAGGGAAAAAGATAAATTGACGCAAGACGTCTGAAGCCACTTGTGGCTGCTGCTTCACGTATGGCAGAGGGAAGGGCATTCCACAGTACAGGGATAACAGCAGAAAATACCTGCTTTTCAGTCTGATTTCCTACAATATTCTGTAGAGTTTGGTGCCACTACAACTCCCATCATCCCTAGCTAACAGGACCAGTGGTCAGGGATGATGGGAATTGTAGTCCCAAAACAGCTGGAGGGCCAAGTTTGGCCATCACTGATATAAGTGGTCTGACAGTCTTTGACTTAACATATAAAGTCCTGAATAACTCAGGACTAAGTTAACAACAATATGATGAACGTGGACCAATAGCTGGCCGGTATCCAAGGCATACAAAAAGTTGCACCTCAGCACAGGTGTAATATGTGTGCGCCCAGGTGCTCCAGTCAATAACCTGGTCTCAGGATTTTGAATCAGCTGCAGCTTCTGGACCAATCCCAAGATGGCAACTCCAGTTACCTCCTACCCTTTGAAAAGCATTAGCACTTTCCTGCACTGCATATCTACATGAATGGGGAACCTGTGAACCTTCAGATGTTGGACTCTGGCTCCCATCAGCCCCAGCTAGCAAGGTCGAGGGTCAGGGATGATGGGAGTTGTAGTCCAAAAGCCACAGGTTCCCCACCGCTGCCTCTATTTGCATAGGAAAAAAGATCCCATAGTTTCTCTGCAAAGCAAACAGCAGCTATGTGGATGGGGACGTTCCGGATTGGGACCACAGCAGGGGGCAAAGGGTTAAAGCCCCAGAATTCCCATGCTAGATCCCCACCACCATGTTCACAGCAATTTGTGTAGAAGAAATTCTGCACTTAACAAAACAAAAGTTGGGTCCCCCCTGCAGCAAGCTGGATTTAAACTAGAAGTTAGCCCCATTCGGGGCTACTAATCAGAGGCTGCATTCTGCTTCTCTCCTCCACTGTCAACATAATAAAGCATGCCATGTCCTTTAGGGAGATGCCCACTGCCATCTTTCATGAGATGCCCACTGCAGTAAAAATCTGCTGGCTGGCGGGCAAAAGACCATTACCATGCATCTTAGGGCACAGCAACTTAAACAGCCTTTGCCAACTCATGCCCTCCAGGCATTGGAGACCAGTCCATTAGGGCAAATGGGGCACTGCCCCACCAACATTGGTTCCACCAAGCCCACCTGCCTTCTTACTTAGAACCAGCCCAGGGCGTGACCCTGGATTTCTGTTTCCTCCTCCTTATTGTCAGAGCTGCTGTAGCAGAACTCAGCAGGGAGGTGGATGGGGAGAAAACTATAGCCTGTCACTGGCTATAGCGCCTCCTACTGTTGGCCTCCTTGCCTTCTGCCCTACCAGGCCCAATAGGCACCAGCCACCTCTGCCTCCAGATGTTCAACAACCAAAAGCCACAGCAAGTATACTGAAAAGGGCAAAGAAATCTCATGCCATCATTACTTTTACGGAAACGTGGTAGGCCATGACATATGGGGTAGGGGGGGTCGCAAGGGGCAGGAGGTTTTCCACTGAAGTCACGGGTGTGTACATTTTTCCTGCACTAGCAACATTTCCAAGATACAGGGCTTGCAGCGTTCAACTTAATGCAGATACTTACCGCAGCACCAGATGGGCCAGGACGTCCTCTCTCGCCTGGAAGACCACGGGGACCCTGGGAAATAACAATAACAAACGTGAGAAGGGCATCATCATCACATCCTAATTTTCCAGAGTGCAGACTTCTGAGTGTGAAGGAACCTAAGGTAAAGGTAAAGGGACCCCTGACCATTAGGTCGAGTCGTGCCCAACTCTGGGGTTGTGGTGCTCATCTCGCTTTATTGGCCAAGGGAGCTTCCGGTTCACATGGCCAGCATGACTAAGCCGCTTCTGGCAAACCCGAGCAGCGCACAGAAAACGCCGTTTACCTTCCCGCCGGAGTGGTACCTATTTATCTACTTCAACTTTGACGTACTTCCGAACTGCTAGGTTGGCAGGAGTGAGGACCGAACAATGGGAGCTCACCCTGTCGCGGGGATTCAAACCGCTGACCTTCTGATCGGCAAGACCTAGGCTCTGTGGTTTAACCCACACCTACTTTTCAACATTATGGCTAGTGAAATGCTCATCAGCACGACAGTGTGGTATAACAGTTAAAAGGGTTGCAGTAGGGTCTAGTGGTAAAAGGTAAAGGACCCCTGACAGTTAAGTCCAGTCGCGAATGACTCTGGGGTTGCGTGCTCATCCCGCTCTATAGGCTGAGGGAGCCGGCATTTGTCCGCAGACAGTTTTTCCGGGTCATGTGGCCAGCATGACTAAGCCACTTCTGGCAAAACCAGAGTAGCGCAAGGAAACGCCATTTACCTTCCCGCCGGATGAGTGTGGAGTCACATGTGAACCTGGCACAATTCACCGCGAATTCCAGGGAGGTCTTGAATATGTACATTTAAGTTGCACAAACTCTCAGGACTATTTCCAAGCACAATTCAAAGTGTTGGTGCTGACCTTTAAAGCCCTAAATGGCCTCGGCCCAGTATACCTGAAGAAGCATCTCCACCCCCATCGTTCAGCCCGGCCACTGAGGTCCAGCTCTGAGGGCCTTCTGGTGGTTCCCTCACTGCGAGAGGTGAGGTTACAGGGAACCAGGCAGAGGGCCTTCTCGGTGGTGGCGCCCTCCCATCAGATGTCAAGGAAATAAACAACTACCTGACTTTTAGAAGACATTTGAAGGCAGCCCTGTTTAGGGAAGTTTTTAATGTTTGATGTTGTCACTTTTTATTATTGATATTCTGTTGGGAGCCGCCCAGAGTGGGGTGGGGTATAAATTATAAATTATTATTATTAGTCAAATACAGATGGGCAATGCCCACCCTGCAGGGCTCAGAGTGCTGTTATTACTGATTAAAAATAAGTTGAGCAGTGGATACTCACCATCGGACCAGGTGACCCAGCTTCTCCAGCAGCGCCAGCTTCACCCTAGAGTAAGAGAGACCATGGTAATTATGGAAGCAAAACTTGCCTTTGCTACCAAACTCCACACCTGTGTGGATCAGGGGTGGGAGATGAGACTCTGAAGGAGCTTCCAAATGACCTCTTTATTCTGATTTGTTTGTGAGGACAACACAGGTTATTTAATGAGCATTCATCCTGGTTTGTTGGCAACCTGAATTTGCTGGTCTGTGTTTGAAAACAGTGAAGGGCCCTGGATGCTGTGGAAACAATTCTCATTGCCATTCCACTTAGTTGAACACTAGAGGGCACTCCACTAGCACATACAGTGGTACCTTGGTTCTCAAACTTAATATGTTCCAGACTCTCAAAACTGTTTGAAAACCAAGGTGCGGCTTCCGATTGGCCGCAGAAGCTTCCTGCACTCAAGCGGAAGCCGCAGGAGCCGCGATGGATGTTCGGCTTCCGAAAAACGTTCACAAACTGGAAAACTCACTTCTGGGTTTGCGGCGTTCAGGAGCTGATTTGTTCAGCAACTAAGCGGTTCAAGAACCAAGGTAGCACTGTACAACTGTAACAATGGCAAACAGTTGCCTGCAGATGCACCTCAACTGGCAACCCCATTTCTGGCAGAAAGGCAGAGGTGGAATAGAGTGGGATGAAGAAGAAGAAGAGGAGTTTGGATTTGATATCCCGCTTTATCACTACCCTAAGGAGTCTCAAAGCGGCTAACAATCTCCTTTCCCTTCCTCCCCCACAACAAACACTCTGTCAGGTGAGTGGGGCTGAGAGACTTCAGAGAAGTGTGACTGGCCCAAGGTCACCCAGCAGCTGCATGTGGAGGAGCGGAGACGCGAACCCGGTTCCCCAGATTACGAGTCCACCGCTCTTAACCACTACACCACACTGGCTCTCTGAACTATTGCTGCCAACGAGGAGGCTGCACAGATATGAGAAGCCTACTCTGTTTTAGCACCCATACAAAGCTGAGTGCAAAGTCCTCCAAGTTCTTGTGATACTTGCTGGCTGCAGAAAGGGAAGACCTCTAGATGCCATGTAATGAAATGAGCATATACTATAAAAAGTGGGAAAGGTCCTAAGTTACTGTTAGGAATGCTCATACAGCTTCCCTCACTCCTTCTTGTCTTAGGCTCCTAGACATTGGGGGAGGGTGCAGGGGGCTTCCAGGTAGACTAGGAAGTTTAGAGATGTCGTGTGCGGTGGGCATCCATGACGCCACAACAGCAGTTAGCAAAAGACATACCGGTTGGCGGAGACAAGTGTAGTGATAGACTACGGCTGTTCATTGCTCTTAAATACTGCGTGCTTAATTACAACAGGAAAACAGCAATCTGCTAATTATGCACTTGGGGGCTAAGAGAACATGGTCATTTTCAGCATCCGCTTTCTTGGGTGCTGCTGAAAATCAAAACAGCTCCCTGCTTTGAAAACCCTGCTCTCTTTGCACCGTTTATATCCCTGGAGGGCGGATTTTTAACACCAACTAAAGGAAGCGTTTTCTTTTCCTGACACATCTAGATCAATTGGTCTACCTGTCATGATTTCTTTTTTGGGGGGGGGGGGAATACAGTGTAATTTACTTTGGAAAGTCTACAGGGAAATTTTAAAACTGTGCACTGTAGATTCACTTAAGAACTGTTAATTTCACCCTGGCAAGCAAATTGGTTTCCATTGGTTTTGATGTGAGGGCTTCTGTTTTAAAGGAATATAAGCTCTCAGTCAGCTTAAACTACACACCTTGAATTTGCAAGGATGTGATTGAATCCCACCTGAAAATAGTGATAGTCTGGAAGCGCCTACAGTCTGAAACTTGGTAAGGGGGCGTTGATTGGAAGAAGTTATTTGAGTTTGCAAAGGGACCTTGACATAGCTGTCAACTTACAGATTTGAAAATAAGGGACCAGCAGCCTCGAATATAAGGGATCAGCAGCCAAAATAAGGGATTTTCCAAGCACAGGTATGTTCAACTTCTGAGGCCCTCCGAGCCAAAGGCAGAAAGCCCAGCCAGCAGCCAAACGAAGCCTCAAGCCTCAAGGAAAACCACCGTCACCTCTCCGCTGGGAAGCGCTGAGCAAAGGCGAGTCCCCAGGCAACGCAGCCGATTTAATCGGCACAAGGCATGCAAGCTCCCCCCCCCCAGCCGTTCTTAGACTCCTTATTGGGTGAGCAACGCAGCCAAGAAACACAGTTGGAGCCTCCCTCCTTCCTGGCCGGCAGGGAGGGAGGGAGAGGAGCTGCTTCCTTTGAAACCCGTGAAATTTAAGGGACATCATCAATAAGGGACAGCAGCGGGAAATGGCGCTGGGATAAGGGACTGTCCCGCCAAATAAGGGACGCTTGACAGCTATGGACCTTGACAATATTTAGAAAAACTAAATGGTATTCATTGGTTGGGGTGGGAGGCATGGGAAAGCCATAGGTGCCCATGGCTACTAAAATCTAATGTCCCTTACCTTAGCACCTGCGGCACCAGCTTCTCCCTTGGAACCATCTAATCCAGGATAACCCTAGAAAGAGAGAAGAAATCATGGAGAGGTTTCATTGCATATCCTTGGCAGAGACTTTTACTAAAAATCCAGCCTATTTAATGCTTGCATACTTACTCTGTGACCTTTTACGCCAGGAAGACCTGGGGTCCCCGGGAAACCTCGAGCACCCTAAGAGTCAACGAGAGATCCGTTCAGGTAAATAAAGTTTCTCAAACAGATGCTGATAACTGCACAAAAGCTGGAATACTGAACAGCTCACTGCAGAAGCTAAAGGGCCAAGTTTCTGGCCTATCAGTCATTTACATTGAAGGAAGACCTATCTATCTGCACCAGAGTATGGAAACAGGAAGCAAAACCAACTTGCTCATGTTCAGCTGTGACTTCTTTAGCCCTTTATTCCATCTCTATCTATACTCAGAATGTAAAGCTCTCTGTTCCCCATCAGTCACTCCCCCTTTTCAGCAGGCTTTGATTCAGTGACCCTCTTAAATGGGAAGACAAGCAAAGTTGCTGACATCATAATGCCAATTCATGACACCTCTACTGACTGCCAAGTTTCAAGCATGCCCTAACCTTTTCTCCACACACAGCCCAGTCTCAAATTAATGCCATCTGCAGATAGGTTTGTGCAATTCCACACTAGTCACAGAATTATAATTTTGTTTTAAACCAAGCTTCCTACGGCTGCAAACATAGGCTTCGAAGATATATAGATATTTGCTGTTGCAATTTGTATACAAAAGTCCAAATGTATATGGTGTAGAACAGATCAGATAAAATTGCCAAACAAAACAAAAATGTTAAAAGGTATACAATTTAAACCTCAGAGAACAAAACTGGGGGCCTTATTTTAATGGTAATAGCTTTAAAAAATTGCAGCCTTTGCTGTCACCAGCTTATCTTGTTCCTCCAGGAGAAAAGTTACTTAATACCCCAGGTGAGATAATAACAGTGGGGTGATTAACCCTTTACGCAAGTCTCTGTATGCAGAGTAAAATAACCGTATGCAGACCAATGTTTCTTTTAAAACAAGTTTCTTATGGCTTCAGAGGGGGGCTTCAAAGTGTTCAGGCAATGATGGCAGGGGAGAATTTTCTAGGGACCAGGGAGCAGAGTTTCAATGGCTAGCAGAAGCAGAATAAAATTCATAAAAATGTAAAATAAACGTTGATTTAAGGTAGACAGATTGGAGAATTTAGTTTTTAATGAGATACAGAATTTGGTCTTGTGGGTCTTAATGTTGTTCAATACTGATAATTTTGTTTGCAGTCCGTTTCTAAATGCAATCAAAGTCTTGGTCACCAGCACGTGGCAATGAGATACAGGAGTTAGTTATTCTCTGGCTCCCTAAACACCCTGAGAGCCAGGGTGGTTTCAAAGTCAATTTCAGCAGAGACTCCCACATTTATCCAGTAGCCTAAGTCAGAAATCCAACATACTATTTTTATTTTTAATCAAGGCTTTGCTCTGGTGGAGAATCCTGAAATTCTAAGCTCATCTTCAGGAAGAGTAAGGAGATCCCTTCATCCAAAACCACAGAATATTTCCTCCAAAACTGCCTGTTTATGTCAACTAAATGTACTCTCAGAATAAAAGTGCATTCTGCTGCATTTCTTTATCCGGTTGTATGTGCACAGATATCTGAGATATGCTGGACAAAGCCATACCTGAGGCCCAGGTGGCCCACGCTCTCCCGATTTGCCAGGTTTGCCAGATTCACCCTGAAAGAGACAAAAGTGATTAAGTGGTTAAAGCATACTCTTTAAGAAAAGGATGGCATTTATACAAAAGTCAAGGTCAGACGAAGACATCAGAATTGAATAACTTAAAGCTGCTGAGTTAACTCCATGGTCCTTCCTAGTTTGCCGTTCTGTCTCCAACAAAAACTACAGTCGTACCTCAGATCCCAAATGCCTTACGACTTAAATGTTTTGGCTCCCAAATGCCGCAAACCCAGAAGTGAGTGTTCCGGTTTGCGAACGTTCTTTGGAACCCAAACGTCTAATGCGGCTTCCGATTGGCTGGAAGAACCTCCTGCAGCCAATCGGAAGCCGTGCCTTGCTTTCCAAACATTTTGCAAATCAAACGGACTTCTGGAACAGAATGGTTGTTATGATGAGAGATGCAGTCCAAGAACATCTTGGGACACCAGGCTGAGCAGGGAACTTTTGGCCCTTCAGCTCCCATCAGCCATGTTTGCTGGGGCTGATGGGAGACGTAGTTCAGCAGCCTCTGGAGGGCAAAAAAGGTTCTCCGCCCCTGACATAATAGCAGATTAGAAATCTGCATTAAAAATAGTTAAAGGTAAAGGGACCCCTGACCATTAGGTCCAGTCATGACTGACTCAGGGGTTGCGGCGCTCATCTCGCTTTATTGGCCGAGAGAGCTGGCATACAGCTTCCGGGTCATGTGGCCAGCATGACTAAGCCGCTTCTGGAGAACCAGAGCAGCACACGGAAACGCCGTTTACCTTTCCGCCGGAGCGGTACCTATTTATCTACTTGCACTTTGACGTGCTTTCGAACTGCTAGGTTGGCAGGAGCAGGGAATGAGCAACGGGAGCTCACCCCGTCGCGGGGATTCGAACCGCCAGCCTTCTGATCGGCAAGTCCTAGGCTCTGTGGTTTAACCCACAGCGCCACCCACATCCATTAAAAATAGTTGGTTCAAATAAACAATATAAGTAAAAAAACTTAGCAGCAGCTACCCAACAAAACCCACAAGAAAACAGCACAAGTAGTTTCAGTTCTTTTGTTTTATATCTCCCTTGACATATAACCCCCCCCCCAAAAAAAACCTTCTCATTAAGGTAAAAAGCCCCCAATCCTTGCAGGTCTGTTACAAAGGACATGTCAATTTTATACCAGTTTAACAAGCCCTTCGAAGAATCCTTGGAATTGTAGTCTGATAAGAATGCTGAGATGTCTGTAAGAAATTACAAGCCCTGTATCACAGAACTACAGCTCCCAGAATTCCCAACTGTGAAGCAATGACTGTTAAACCATTTTAAATCTGTAGTGTTTCTTTTCCTCAGGTTTTTTTTAAAAATACTTTTGCAAAGCTTGAGTTTTCCTACTTGATACCTTTCCTTTTGTGTGCAGAATGTGCTATTTTGGCTGTATATTAGGACCCACATTCTGAGAATGACTTCGATATTAGCCTGAGTGATACTGTGTGTGTGTGTGTGTGTGTGTGTGTGTGTGTGTGTGTGTGTGTGTGATAGGATGAGACATAAACACTCTGTGCCTTAAAACGTGAACTGTTTTGTATTTCACTTTAGCATTAACTTTTGCTCAAGTCTACCATCGTCAAAAGATAGGATACTCACATCATCGCCAGGTTTTCCGGGTGCCCCAGGTGGCCCACGGGGACCCATTGGACCCTAGAGAGAGGGGGAGGGAAAACAAAATATATCAGAAGTCTGAGATACAGCCTCTTGTATATTCTACACCACCTGCTGACACCTGTTAGTGGCTAGGGGGGTCTTAACAAGGTGAATATGTTGACAGTATACGTAGGGATCCATCCTTTCTGTAACTGTGGACTCCCCAATTCACTGGTCATGCTGGTGTATCCCTATCTGCAGTTTTATGTAGCTTCTTGAAATCTGTCCTTCCATATCAGGAGAAAACGATTCTAGAGTAGGCTTTGGCCAAGAGATTTCCATGATAATTACCGACGAAAGAAGAATGGCGTATGAAAATGATGGACTATGCAGAATTAGATAAACTAACAGAAAGAATTCAAAACCTGCGGGACCAGAGATTCTCAGAAGACTGGAGTAAATTTACGGATTATTTGAAAAGTAATTATGATGAGCAGATTACGCTAGTAGGTTTGCACGAAGTTTTGTAAGGTGAATTATTTGAAATATTGCAAAAAAGACAATGAGGAGAATTGTTAGTTAAAGATAATTAAAGGGAATATGAAATTAAGAAATGCATAATAAGTGATAAGAACGGAAAATCATCAGAGGCATTGACGGAAGTCCAAAAAATATTGTATAAGATGAGAAGTTTTGTTGTATGAATGATAATTAATATGTTAAAAACTAATAAAAATGTATTTTTTAAAAAAAGAGATTTCCATGACATGTGGCTGCTAATACACCACTGCAAAGCTCAGGAATAGGACACCTTTTGAGGGGTTCAAGGGCCACATTCCCTTGGGGAAAGAGTTCAGGAGGCAGGCAGAACACTTCATTCATCTCCCTCACTCTTCATTCATATTCAAAAAAAATTTTTTTTCCTTCCAGTAGCACCTTAAAGACCAACTAAGTTAGTTCTAGGTATGAGCTTTCGTGTGCATGCACACTTCTTCAGATACACACTTCATTCATATGTTCATTCTCTTCCATTCATTATATCCCTCAGCGGGCAGAGCAAAGGATCCAAAGTGTGTCATAGGCAACGCATGGCAAAGCTGATGGTCAGTTCCAGAGGCCAACAGTACAGGACAGAAACTAGAGGAAGCTTCTAAAAGAAGGGATCATATGGCTTTTGCTTCACGCCCACTCTTAACTAGGCTTTCTAGTTATCATATTGCATTCACAATTAGAATGACAGAAGCGTAGAGGTTTTCCCCCTTAGCACACATGCGGTGCATATCTGTTAGGGAACTAATCTCAATTTCATGACTGGCAAAAGGCAGTGCTTGTGCAAATAACACTAAACCGTGGTTTAGTGTTATTTGCACAAGCAAGACGAATGTGCCGTGAGCCTTCGGCTCACGACTGCCCCTTCTCCTCCTCCCAAACAGCTCATTTCAGTTCCCCCAAGACCTGAATTGTTGCATACAAGCCAGGGACTGCGGCTGAAGACAAACCTGGTAAGTTTCAAGACAACCCAGGCTTTGTAGGAATCAGAAAACTAAACCCTACCGGACGACTCCTCCCAGCAACATGGGAGGACCAGAGGGAAGGCTGCAGTAGTGTAGGTAGTCAGGGTCTGCACCGGGCCGGGCTAGGCCACGGGAACCATGTCAGGAACCACGGAGATCTTTAGGATGGCATGGGGATCTGTACTGCAGCACGGTGGCTGCTGTGCGTCAGGTTATGGGATTCTAGGGTAGGAGGGGTGCTTGAAATTGGTGGCTGCCCTGTAAAAAGGTGGAGTGTGTGAGATTAAGGCTCACAGCAACTCCTTACAACTTAATGCATAAAGCACTCAACAGTGATTTAACAGAACATACAACAAGGCCCCTGGCATTGTGCTGTACTAATGTAGGATGCGCAGATAATATTCCTGAGAAGCACTGATATGAAGTACAGTTAAGCTGTATTTTAATTACACCCCAGACAGTTAGAATATGCTTTTTAAAAATTGGCGAAAGTCAACTTCGGCAGCTCCTGAGTCACACACACACACACACACACACACACACACACACACACACAAAACACACTGGTTAAAGAGGGCTAATTGCTGCACTCTTTTTTCCATGAGCCTCCAAAAACTCTGAAATCGTAGTTCTAGCCACCAGCAGGAATCACCCCAATAAAAGCAACTCTCTTAACCATTTTACCATTCTACCCTATCCCAGATAGATTCATTGGTCCAGTCTGAACTCCTTTGGGAGCAAGGGCAGGATGCAACTTTAATAAATAAAGAAATACTTTGTTATTTCAGGTATGGCACCCAGATTGTGGAATGGTCTCCCACAGGAGACATGCCTTCATCCCCCATTTTTTAGAAGAAGGCTGAAAATGATGCTGTTTCAAGAAGGCATCTTTAAAGGCATTTAAATTGTGCCCTAAAAGGTAAAGGTACCCCTGCCCGTACGGGCCAGTCTTGACAGACTCTGGGGTTGTGCGCCCATCTCACTTAAGAGGCCAGGGGCCAGCACTGTCCGGAGACACTTCCGGGTCATGTGGCCAGCGTGACAAAGCTGCATCTGGCGAGCCAGCGCAGCGCACGGAAACGCTGTTTACCTTCCCGCTAGAAAGCGGTCCCTATTTATCTACTTGCACCCGGGGGTGCTTTCGAACTGCTAGGTTGGCAGGCGCTGGGACCGAGCAACGGGAGCGCACCCCGCCGCGGGGATTCGAACCGCCGACCTTTCGATCGGCAAGCCCTAGGAGCTGAGGCTTTTACCCACAGCGCCAATTGTGCCCTACTTCACAGCTATTCCCAATGCTTGGTTTTATTCTTTAGTGTGTCTTTTTATTGCTTGCTTTTTCCTCAAATGAAGCTTATAAAGCCACTTTGAGGACATGTTAATCTCACTTATATCCAACTCTCTCCATTAAGATGTACCCGAAGTGGCTTGAAAGCATTCAGAAAAAGTAAACAGTAGCTTTTATTTTATGTTTGAAAAGAAAAATCCAGATCATCAGTAATGTAGCAATGCCTATTCAAAAGTACTAGGTGAGGGAAGAGTTAATAATTGTAGGAGTTGTTTTTTGCATTAATGACAAGAAAACTGACCATTTTTGGAGGCTCAAGGCCTTAATTATGTTTTATAGTAAAATACACAGTTAGATTCCACTACCATGTGTCACTGTCTGTTCTTACTGAAGCTTGATGACACCACACACACACACACAGACAGCTGCCACTCAAGGTGGTATTTGATAAAAATTCATTAAAACAGTCATCCCACCATAAAAATCCCTAATTTTTTAAACAACAAGGTATCAAAGCAGCCACAAACAGCTAAGAATAAACACAAACTTAAGAACAAGCAAATCAGATGGTTGCCTCCAAAAGCAATCTGAAATAAAGTTTTTAAAAACTTTATCCATCTTTCTAAAACCACAAAGGCCAAAAGCCTACCTAGTAGTTCATCATCCTGTTTCCACTGCGGCCAACCAGATGCCTCTGGGAATCCCACAGGCAGGACATGAGGGCATACTCGTGACGGATCAGGGTTCATAAGCCTTCCTACCTAACATACTGTCCAGACAAGGTGCCACCACAAAGAAGGCCCATCTGTTTGTTACATTGTCACTCTCCTTTCTGAACTGCTAGTGCACTCAGACAGGACCTCATCAGATAAAAAGGGCACACCTGAGAATATATCTACATCTATACCGGGCATGGCCAAACTTGGCCCTCCAGATATTTTGGGACTACAACTCCCATCATCCCTAGCTATCAGGACCAGTGGTCAGGGATGACGGAGAATAGTAATCCCAAAATATCTAGAGGACCAAGTTTGGCCATGCCTGATCTATACAAAGTGACCTGTAAGTTATCCAATACATAGGCAAAATGTCACATAGCACATCTTCAGAGTCAGAGAGAGCTGTTTCACACTTTACATGGTACAGTACTGGAGAATCCCAGTTGGCAAACAGATGGTGGCATGTGCTCTGGACAGTATGTAATAGATTCCCAGCAATTAAGAAATGTTGTTTATCAAGGTGCAGGGAAGAAATCTGAGGCAGAAAATCCCACAAGTGCCTCTTCCCCTTCCTTGGTAGTAAAAATGCAATACAGTGGTACCTCGGGTTACATACGCTTCAGGTTACATACGCTTCAGGTTACAGACTCCGCTAACCCAGAAATAGTGCCTCAGGTTAAGAACTTTGCTTCAGGATGAGAACAGAAATCGTGCTCTGGCGGCGCGTCAGCAGGCCCCATTAGCTAAAGTGGTGCTTCAAGTTAAGAACAGTTTCAGGTTAAGAACAGACCTCCAGAACGAATTAAGTACTTAACCCGAGGTACCACTGTAATAGCACCGTTAAGTAACAACTTGCTGCCCTTTTGCAACACCCCACATCTGCCTCACACTGCCTAATGATAGGGCCGGACCTGACTAGATGTGATGCTCAACACAGAGCTGCTTGATCGAAACGACAGCATCATGTCAGGTTCCATCACTGGACGGCACAGTGAGGCTGCTCTGCATCCCTGACCTCCCTTTGATTGTGCAATTACTGCAGGCTGGGATGCAGAGGGGTGGGGCAACTGTGAAGTCAGTGTGGTACAAATGTGCTGGTGGAGGAAATCCAGCGCTCCTGCCAGCGCATTTGCACTGCGCTGACCTCACCAGTGCCTCACCCCCACCCATCTCCACCACAGTAGGCAGCACTAGGCCAGAGGGAAGTGGCACGAGCCCATCGTACCATCGCGACTGAGACTCACCCATGTATTCTCCCTGCACTTCTCCACCCTCAGGAGTGGCAACCAGGAATATTGAGTGTAAAAGGGAGATAAAGGTAAAGGTAAAGGTACCCCTGACTGTTAGGTCCAGTCGCGAACGACTCTGGGGTAGCGGAGCTCATCTCGCTCTATAGGCCGAGGGACACGACGTTTGTCCGCAGACAGCTTCCGGGTCATGTGGCCAGCATGACTAGGCCGCTTCTGGCGAACCAGAGCAGCACACGGAAACGCCGTTTACCTTCCCGCCAGAGTGTTACCTATTTATCTACTTGCACTTTGACGTGCTTTCGAACTGCTAGGTTGGCAGGAGCAGGGACTGAGCAACGGGAGCTCACCCCATCGCGGGGATTCGAACCGCCAACCTTCTGATCGGCAAGTCCTAGGCTCTGTGGTTTAACCCACAGCGCCACCCACATCCCTATTAGGATGTTTAGCTGGTGATATATCACAATGTTGAAAACCAGATATCTCCCTACTGACCACCCACAGCTGGTGGGACCCCGGTGGGGCTCTCCAGAACATCTGTCCTGGTCTGTCCTCAGAGTGAGGCACCGTGGGTGTGATGGACTGTGATGAGAGAGGCAGTACCTTCTATATCAGAGGCAATATTCCTCTCCATACCAGTTTCTGTGAATCACAAGTGGGGAAGAGTGTCATGTTTCCCAACCTTAGGTCTCCAGCTGTTTTTGGACTACGACTCCCATCATCCCTAGCTAGGGATGATGGGAAAGCCATTTCCCGTTCCTTGGGAGATGATGTTGCAGGCTGGGAGCAAGCCCTCCCCACGCGCATGAGGCGGGATAGCCCCTGCGTCATTGGTTGGTCCTCTGCCACGTCATCCCTAGGCCATCCAATCCGGACAGTCCGGGGGCGTGGCGCAGGCTATTTAAACTGCCCATGGCTGAGCAATTGTTCCTTTTCTCCCTGCTCGGTCAGTTCTGTAGTCCAAATGCAACTGGACACCCAAGGTTGGGAAAAACTGCTATAGAGGCCTCTGGTTGTCCACTGCAAGAATAGGATGATGGACTAAGTGGGGTTTAAACCTGATCAAACATGGCTCTTCTTATCTTTTTTATGTTCCTCTCCAATCCACTAAAACCCCATCACGTCCACCCTTAGTCATTCCCCCACAACTAAAAAGCTGCAAAGTCTCTCCATGGGATAGCTGTTAGACCCGACTTCAACTGCAAAGCTCAATAAATCTTTTCAGTTTGCTCGTGCCCTTACTTTTTGAGAACCCCCTAAGCTAAGTGCTTTTGATTGAAACTTTATAGACAGGCTTTCTCGGGAGGCTGAGGATCCCAGAAGTGAAGAGGGGATTTGCAGGTGCATCGTGGAAAGAGAGAAAGGAGGAAAACACGAGCGCATGAATTGTGCCGCAAACGTGCGCGCTTCCTAGATACTCACGCCAGTACCAGGTTCACCAGGTTCACCAGGACTGCCTTGAAATCCTTGAGGGCCCTGAAAAAAAGATCATAGATACATAGTGGTCCCCTTGGGAAATTCTTCCATCGGCCTCATTTTTTTCTTCCAAACATGAGAGATCATCCAAAAAAGAGTGGAAAGGTTTTGATACTTACAGGAGATCCTGGAGGTCCCGGAGGGCCTCGTGGTCCCATAGGTCCCTATAATAGAAAATAAATAAAATTAAGCAACCGTTACCCTCCCAAAAAGAAAGGAAGATACAATCCCAGAACAGGAGATACACTAGGCCCTGGCTGTACAGGCATTAAGAACCAGAGCAGGGCTTCTTCTATGGCTGCTGCTTCTTTAATTCTCCTTCTTTCTTTGTAGCATCCAGGGCTATTTGTATTTATAGAAGTCATTCGGCGGTGAAAACACAGACACACACACAGACACACACACACACTCGCTTTCTCTTGGAAACTGTCCATGTTTACTAAGCCCGAATTTCATTTACTGCTTGCCAAGAAATGCTAGAGAGTAGAAATTTCCTGCTGGAAGTCTTGTGGGATCTTGAAGAACAGTAGCCGCTGTCTGTCTTTGCATACTTCAGCTCTCGGTCCAAGTGCAACAGTGACCCGGCCCCTTAAAACAAATCTCTCTATTACTTCCCTGTCCATAATCATCTGTTTCAACTCTTTTGGCACATGGCTTGGGAAGTTCTGGCAAGCGATGCAAAGGCCCAAAGACCTTTTCTCTCTCTCTCGCTCTCTCTCTCTTTAGAAGTCAGCCTTTCCGTTAAAGCGGCTTGCTTGAACAATCTTGGAATAGCAGGTCAACAAACGTTTATAAAGTAAGTTAGGCAATAAAATTAATTGATAATGAAAAGAAACGTGGTTTTCTGGAACTCTGGGTACAGAAGGAAGGTGGTGGCGATGAGATTTGATGGCATCACTCTGGCTTAACGTCAGGAATGGATTGGACTCTATGGGCTTCAATAAAACTATGCTGGTTGAGGTGCTGCAAGCAAAAGCTGTAGCTTCTTTGGGCCAAATGCAGCTATGCTGGTGACTCAGCTACCCTATTTCAAGGGGATAGAAACAGTCCCAGTGTTATTGCAGTGCAGGGATCAGGAACAAGTGGAACTGCAGATGTTGCTGGACTACAACTCCCATCATCCCTGACCATTGGCCATGATGTTTGGTGCTGATGGCTGTGGGAGTCCAACAACAATCCAGAGGGTCACAAGTTTCCCCTTCCCTATTGTAGTGTATTACCTTATGCAAACCATCTTGAGCATCCTTCTGAAAATGTCAGAAGAGATTTTTTTAAAAAATAATTTTAAAAAAATAAAATAATAAAATGTTATCTAGCTATCTATCGATAGATCTATACACACATTGTCAGTGTTACCTTGGAACATTCTATTCACCGTATTTTTCGCACTATAGGACGCACTTTCCCCCCTCCAAAAATAAAGGGGAAATCTGGGTGCGTCCTATGGGGCGAATGCAGGCTTTCGCTGAAGCTTGGAGAGTGAGAGGAGTCGGTGCGCACCGACCCCTCTCGCTCTCCAGGCTTCAGGAAGACATCCGCAGCCTAGGAGTTCCCGCAGGGATGTCTAGGCTGCGGATAGTAGCCTGCTTCCCGGAGCGTCGGGCGCCCTGAAAGCAGAGCGCACGGCGCTTCGGGAACACATCCGCAGCCTAGGCAGCCCTGCGGGAGGTCCCCGCAGGGCTCCCCACGCTGCGGATAGCAGCCTGCTGCCCGGCGCGCGGGGCACCCTGAAGCAGAGCGCCCCTCGCGCCGGGCAGACATCGGCCAGCCCCACAAGCTCGGGGGACAGCAGGGAGGCGCAGCGCCACCATCCCGCTGTTCCTCGACCTGGTTCGGTTTCCCCGACCTGCTTTTGGGGGGGAAATATAGGGGGAAGAAATTTTCTTTATTTCCCCCCAAAAAAACTAGGTGCGTCCTATGGGACGGAGCGTCCTATGGAACGAAAAATACGGTACTTTTCTTAACATTTATATATCCCACTTTCCGTCCATCACAGAACCCAAGGCACTGTACATGGGGCTCGCATGACCAAACCTAGGTGGTGGCCTCAGGTGGCTTCAAATTGTACCTTGGGAGAGCCTAAATGGTACAGCCCAACGACAGGCCTTCCATCTCATGGGGTGTCTGCTTGTCTGTTTTACTGTAGCTCTCAGTCAGAGAAACTAATATGGGCTGTAAAACACTCTGCATTTCTGGAGCAGAGACGAGGAATCAAACACACATAGCACCACACCAGATCTACAAATTTAGGGCCACTTGGAAGAGCTCCTGTAATATTTACTCATTGGAAGTCCCACCACTTTCAATGCAACTCAACCCCAAAATGTGCTAAGGATTATGGCGCAGGTGTACATCATACCTAGTTCTCAAGATGGCTGAACTCTGACTGGTCTCACTTATGTCTTTCGTAATTTCTCTATTTTGCTCTGCAAAATGCATCTTCTGTCAAGCATTTTCCAATGTAAAATGAGGCTCTTGGCCTAGCCTACAGCACATATCCCTCACAGGTTTAACAGAAAGCAGGTGTGGCGGTTAAGTGTGGACTAGGATCGGCTTCAAATCCACACATGGCCACAAAGATCACAGGTGACCTTGAGGGTTGTGGCTGAGGTTAAAATAGAGGGGAGAGGAAGAGGCATGTATGCTACCTTGAGCTCCTAAGAGGAACAGTGGGATATAAATATATAAATATAATATCCATTAGTAGTTGGTCACATTCCAACAATCAAATGTTGTCTTAAAAAGCCAGTATTATGAATAAGTCTCAGACACCGGCATAAGGCAGGAAGCTGCCGTTAACCACAGCTTCCTATTACATCTGAACGAGGAAACTGGGGTTAACGGCTTTCACACAAGCCAAAATGTAAAGCCATCATTTGAAGATGGTTTCTGAAGCCTGGCTAGCTTGGAAGTCATTAACCGTAGTCCTGGCTCGGACATGACCTGAAGCTATGGTTATTTATAGCTTCTTGTTTCATCACTCACGCGAAGGAAGGAGTGACACAGCTGTGTGCAGGTACCTGAAGCTCATACCTATCTCAGTTTACTAGGCCAATCTCTGATCAACTGAACGTGACAATTCCACCTCCGCAGGACAGACTGGCTCCAGAGGGTAAAATTTGCCAAGTTCACAGGACCAATGGATGATCCACCATCAGTGCTACTCGACAGTGCCACCATTTTGTAGGGGGCACCCACCCAAGAAGCCCCAAGGCACCCACCATTTTCAGGCTAAGGCCCAATAAAGCCCTGGGTCTTGCCTGAGAGCCTCAAAACCCTGTAGGTGGGCACTGTCTGCAGAGAACCTAGGAAAATACCATTGTGCCAGAGGAGCTAAAAGTCTCTTAACAGACCGTTCTCACCATCACTAAACTACAATCAGTGACATAGTATGAGAGGGGCCACAGGGCGGTTGCCCCAGGTGCAAATTTGTTAGGGGTGCAAAATTTCAGCACCTGGTGCTGCCTCATGCTTTTGCCGCTGATGAGAAGCAGGAAGTGACCTCTCTAGACAACGGAAAGGCTCTTTTCTTACTTCCGTGGCTGTAATCTCCGTGGTGACGCGGATGCTGTTAGTATGCACATGCGTACTCCGTCCATTTCCCTGCCTTCCATTCACCTCCTCTGCATGGGCCCCGGGCACTGGCAACCCATGTTACGCCACTAACTACAATTGCCAGGATTCTTCATGGAACATCATCCCACGGCAGCCAGCTGCCATAAAACCAATACACCAGATATATCTGGGGTGAGGAACCTATGGACCTCTACGCCAGAGATCGCCAAAACAGAAGGCTTCCAGTGGCACCCCTGGGCAGGTGCCCAAGACTTTGAGCTTTCATTTTTAAAAGAGCTCTAGCCCTTCGAGAAAGAAAGTTATGAGGTGAAATGTGCAGGTACTTTCTAAGCAATTTCTGTGCAATGAAAATGGTGTAACTACCTTGTATATATTTCATGATACCGAGGAATGCTTCTGGTTGTTATTACACAGCAACAGCATCAGTGTGTGTGTGTGTGTGTGTGTGTGTGTGTGTGTGTGTGTGTGTGTG
>JAXCMG010000064.1:3374353-3396623 GCA_034642415.1 Podarcis siculus | reverse complement strand
TGTGTGTGTGTGTGTGTGTGTGTGTGTGTGTGTGTGTGTGTGTGTGTAAGAGAGAGAGATCTCCACAATCAGGGCCAGCAGGACATAGCTGACTTTCCACGGTAAGCATTAGATTGCCAGGAGTGGCTGCCTTGCTAATTTTATGTTATGTCACACTCACTCTGTGGCAGCCATTTTGTGTCTAGCGCCTACTAGTCTAAAAAGTTGAGCAACTCCCATTGTTGCTGATCATTGGCCGTGCTGGCTGGCTTGTAGTCCAACAATATCTGGAGAGTCACAGCATATCCACCCCTGCAATATACATTTGTCACACAAACATGAGCTCAAACAACTAGGGGAGACTCTCCTGTGGTCCTTACCATTGGTCCTTGCATCACTCCCATCTGAGCGCCGCCTGCTTTCTCGTCAAATCCTCCAGCCATCTGAGCAGCAAAGTTCTGCAAAGATAAAGCACAGAGAGAACGTGGTCAGTTTCAGTGGAACGTGATGTGATCTGACGGAGAACATTCACACAATGAGGAATACAAGAAGTCTTTTGAAAAGTCCAGAGTTTCCTGTAGTATCTGATGGGCAAGCATGCCCACATCACAGAGGAAGAAATTAGGGCAAGCTCGTTTTACATTTTTTTACGCTCCTTGGGGACTATACCTCCAGACATAGGGTGATATTTTTAGGCAGAATTTCATCTGGAGAGAAAAAGGAAGGGGGCTTTCTAAGTAGCAAGTTGTATTTTTTTGCCCACCCTATTATCAAGTCATTGTTTTGGTGTTTTCCACAACAGTAAACAAGCAGGGGGTCGGTCTGCAAGGATAGAAATCAACTTTGTGGTACACAAACTCTCCAACAAGTTATCGAAAACACAAAACACTGTTCATTATATCTAGAGACAGGGTGTCTGGAACACAGAGCTACATCACTGAATCTAAACAATATTCAAGTGCACTTGGAATAATTAGAAAGTGTGGCTTAAAAATGGACACCGACAGGTCAAACTTAGCTCCAAAAAAGCACTGTTATGCATTCTGAAGAGACATCACCTTGCCAATAAAGGTCCGTATAGTTAAAGCTATTGTTTTCCCAGTAGTGATGAATGGAAGTGAGAGCTGGACCATAAAGAAGGCTGATCGCCAAAGAATAGATGCTTTTGAATTATGGTGCTGGAGGAGACGCCTGAAAGTCCCATGGACTGCAAGAAGATCAAACTTATCCATTCTTAAGGAAATCAGCCCAGAGTGCTCACTGGAAGGGCAGATCCTGAAGCTGAGGCTCCAATACTTTGGCCACCTCATGAGAAGAGAAGACTCCCTGGAAAAGACCCTCATGTTGGGAAAGATGGAGGGCACAAGGAGAAGGGGACGACAGAGGACGAGATGGTTGGACAATGTTCTCGAAGCTACCAGCATGAGTTTGACCAAACTGCAGGAGGCAGTGGAAGACAGGAGGGCTTGGCGTGCTCTGGTCCATGGGGTCACAAAGTGTCGGACACGACTAAACGACTAAACAACAACAATGCATTCTGAGGAGAGCAGAACAAACCCATCAAATTTATTTATTAATCCTATTATGAAACCATTGAATACACCTCTATACAAGGATGCATGTCCAAAGGCAGTGGTGGAGTGTATGCCCACCAGTCTGACCCAGTGGCAGAGCCGGGTGCAAGGTGCACAGCAGCTGAGGAGGGTGGATGGCAGTGTTGGTGCCCATTCTCCTGCTCTCCTCCCCCGGGTCAGGCCTGAACCGGGGGCTGAGCTGCAGCCGGGCACAAGTGCCCAGCCAAGACTCAGCTCCTTCTTACTCAAAGCCAGGCTCTGATGAAGGAGCCTGCTGTGGGGGGCGCCTGTCTCCGCCCCCTAACAAAATTGTGCTCGGAGCCATGGACCCCCACGGACACCCCACCACGCTACGCCTCTGTCCAAAGGTACAACCTCAAGACCAGTTACTCCTTAAAACATTTTAACTCTACCTCCCTGTCCACAAAAGACTGAGGGGAATGGGAAGAACGGACCTTTTTCACTCTTTTCAGTGGGTGTTTCCATACAGAGTAGGAACTCTAATGTTTACCAGTAGTGACTCAGTAAATAATGTGTATCTTTGGCTACCCTATATGAACCGGGAGTAAAGGAATATGACTTGGTGAGTGTGTCCTATGTGTGGAGTAACATTCAAAAATCAGGGTTAATTACTGCAATCAAAGAACAAGAACACATTCTACACATTAATATCCTCCAGTATGCCAATCTTTGATATTGTTTAGGTTAAGGGACCCCTGACCATTAGGTCCAGTCATGACCGACTCTGGGATTGTGGCGCTCATCTCGCTCTATAGGCCAAGGGAGCCGGCGTACAGCTTCTGGGTCATGTGGCCAGCATGACTAAGCCGCTTCTGGCGAACCAGAGCAGCGCACAGAAACGCCGTTTACCTTCTCACCAGAGGGTACCTATTTATCTACTTGCACTTCGTGCTTTTGAACTGCTAGGTGGGCAGGAGCTGGGACCAAACAACGGGAGCTCACCCCGTCGCGGGGATTCGAACCACCGACCTTCTGATCGGCAAGCCCTAGGCTCTGTGGTTTAACCCACAGTGCCACCCAGGTCCCACATATTGTCCCACATATTGATATTGTTTACATGCCCCTAATAGCAATCAAGTGTGGGTTGCAAAAAATATATACAGTCATTATACTACGTTAGTGTAGTGTTCCTCAAACATGGGCCCGCAGATGTTTGACTACAAATCCCATCATTTCTGACTACTAGCCAAGCTGGCTAGGGATGATGAGAGTTGTAGTCTAGCTCCACTAAGTTCCCTGGGACTTCTTCCCAGGTAAGAGGGTATAGGATTACAGCTTTAGCGACTCTAAAATACCTTAAGGAAATGCACTAATGGAATGTCTGCCTTTGTCCAGACCTGCCCCTCTCCTGATTGTTTCATAACCTGACACAAAAGCAAAACCTGCTCAGCCCTAGCAACACTGTCGCTGCAACCCATTGCTAACTGGCTTCCCCAGCTGAAAATTACAGTTACAACAATTTCCCTGAAATAGACACAACTGGTTGGTGTAGCCATTCATCTGCTGGGGGCTAGTAAATGCCACCTAATGGCCCTCAAAACTAGAGTTGCCTAGACAAGCTGGGTGTAATTAACTAGGAATGAATTTAAGGTGCTTTGCGGAGAAATTTACAAATGTATTTTGGACCCACAATGGAGTATGGCAATAGGTATGCTTAAGGCTACAGAAATCAGAGGGCTTACGCACATCTAATTCTATATTGGGCTGTTGATCCAAGTCTATAGACAGTGGTGAGCCCTGATGATCCTCCTCCATTCTCTACCACAGTAGTTTTCTACCTTGAGGAAACCTTTTCCACATCAACTGATCTGTATTCCTGCATTGTAGTGGGTTGGACTAGATGATCCTTGGGGTCCCTTCCAACTCTACAATTCCATGATTCTATGATCTCCTATGAAATTATCTATGCCCCTGCCACAGACCCCCAGTGCATTAAAAAGTATTCTATGACATCTCACAGTTAGAAAAAAGTCATAGCCCAGCCTGCTGAGCACACAGTCAATTCTTGCATGAACTGAGAATGTATTGCTATGTGTCGGGGGGCCGGGGGAGCAGGCTGTATGCCAAGACCCTTCTAATTCCTAGATCCAGCAAGTGTTAAAAACTAAGGAAGGATTCAAATTGCTGGAATGACCAGAATTTTTTTTTTGATAATGGCCCTCTAAATATAGGTCATTAAGGTATCAAAGGAAGTCGCTCTGTGTCAGACAAATTTCTAACTATTTGTTAGTTAGAAAAGACAAAGGCCAGAACTTAGTTGTGTAAGGGTAAGCTAGAGGCTGGAGGAAGAAGCAGGCTGAAGCCTATGAAAGAGAGAGATGCCTGATTTCTGTGGCTATGGACAAGCAAGACCCGCTTGGGGTGTCAATGCTATGAACCCCTCCATCATAGGCTCAGGTTGTACATATGTTTAAATAAAGCATATGCCATAGGGCCCTCGTATCTATGGGACTGCCTCTCCTGGTATGCCCCGCAGAGGACCTTAAGGTCCATGAATGACCATAGTTTAGAGGTCCCAGGCCCTAAGGAAGTCAGACTATCATCCACCAGGGCCAGGGCCTTTTCAGTGATGGCTCCGACCTGGTGGAATGCTCTGTCCCATGAGACTAGGGCCCTTCAGGATTTAACCTCCTTCTGTCAAAGCCTGTAAGACAGAGCTATTCCGCCTGGCCTTTAATTTGAATTCAGCCTGATCTTTTATTTCCCTTCTCTTCCCTCCCCCTCCCCTTTTATGAAGATCACCCGCTCTGAGACCCCACAGCTAATTCTCCCCTGGCCTCCTTGCTGGCTCAAGTAGGACCAATTCAGCCAGCTAGCCCTGGGGATTATCTGATTTTTGAATTTTATTGTTATTCATGTTTTTATACTGTATTTTATGCTACTATTATAATTAAGTGTTTTAAATTTGTTGTTAGCCACCCTGAGCTCGGTTTTTGAACCGGGAAGGGCGGGGTATAAATAAATAAAAATTAAAAAATAAAATTAAGACACTACAATCTCCACTGTACCTCATTCTGAAGGAAACACAAATGCCTGGGTAAATGCCTGGAACCCCTGGAATCTCGCACCGCTCAGAGATAGGGGTGGCGTTTTTCTAGAGCAGTGTTTCCCAACCTTGGGCCTCCAGCTGTTTTTGAACTACAACTCCCATCATCCCTGACTAGCAAGACCAGTGGCAAGGGATGATGGGAATTGTAGTCCAAAAACAGCTAGAGGCCCAAGGTTGGGAAACACTGTTCTAGAGAATACCCAACACTCCCTTGCAGATGACTTCTGGCAAAATAAGCTTTGCAGTGAAGAGTTAGGCAGTGTTTCAAGGGATTCTGATTTGTTGCAGAAATGCATGTTATTGTGGGGAGGGGGTATTTCCAGAGGACACCCCAGAACAAGGTTTGAAAACCACAACTCTAATGGCAAAAGAAGGCAATCTAGGCCATTGAAAACCCAGCAGTCTGTTGTACTCTGAATATGTGGCACTTTTTAGGTAGCATATTATGCATGCTGAACTGAATTAAGGCTTATTGCAGAGTTAGAGCACCAGGAATTCTTGGTAGGTAGCACAGTGAAAGAGCTCTTTTCATTCTGTAACCACACATGAAATGTGTGTGTGTTTGTTGGGGGGGGGGGTGAATCAAGCAGAGGATACTCACTCCACCAATGCCAGAGGGACCTGGAGGTCCTGGAGGTCCAGGGGGCCCAGGGTTGCCAGGTGTACCAGGTTCGCCATCTCTGCCACGTGGTCCAGGAGCACCCTATTTGAAAAAAAGGAAGAAAAACATCCCAAGGAAGTCAGATCATAAACCACTAAATCATCTCATCCAAGATTACACGGGAAAAATCATGTTTTAAAACGACAACGGCACACGGTCCAATTAACCCTCATAATTGGTACCATGCATCTTATACAGTCCGAATCTAGACACGTCTACTCAAAAGTAAATCTCACCGAGTTGGCCTGAGGGTTCACAGGATTGCGGACTCGGTTAAAATATTGCTAAGTCTTCTCTGTTAATTTCATCTGTGTATTAACAGCCCAGTCCAAATAATTGTTATGCTCACACACATAAAAATGCTCAGTGATGTACCAGAAGTGATGCCAGTACAAGCTACTGCCCTGTTGTAGCAATCTGTGGCCTGTGTGTAGTTATGATGGCACAACAGATTTTCTAGGGAAAAAACTATTTAGGATGCAGGAGAAGGCCCTAACGGACCCTTCGGTTGTGTGCATTTGCGTAAACTGCTTTGGGAAGCCCCTTTCTTCTTTAAAATTGAAAAAAGACTGATTTTAGAAACTTCTAGTTTAAGCCCCTGCCCAATACACTGAATTCAAAGCTAGAGCCCCTCTCACTACCTGACAGGTGTCTCTCCTGCCTCTGCAGGAATATCTCCAACAAGAGAGAGCCCACCTACTGAACCTGGAGCTGGTTCCACTGTCAGACTGCTGTGACCATTAGCAGAATCTACTCCCCTGTAACATAATCCTATTAGATTGCAGGGTGGTTTAACAGTCAATTGTTCTTCCCAGGGAACTCTGAGGATCTGTAGGCCCTGTGAGGTGAACAGGGGTCTCCTAGCACAGTGTTTCCCAACCTTGTGCCTCCAGCTGTTTTTGAACTACAACTCCCATCATCCCTGACTAGCAAGACCAGTGGCAAGGGATGATGGGAACTGTAGTCCAAAAACAGCTGGAGGCACAAGGTTGGGAAACACTGTCCTAGCACCCTTAACAAGCCACAGTTCCCATGATTCTTTGGGAGAAGCCTTGACTGTTTTAAAGTGGTATGATGCTGCTTTAAATGTATAGTGCAGATGTGACCCTAGTCTTGCCCTTTGGGGCAGCAGAGAACAACCCTTTGCCTCCTTCTATGTGATTTCCACCCCCTCATCACCTTTGCTGCCATCCTCTGAACCCATTTCCAATTTGTCTACCTCCTTCTTAAAGTACCCAACATTGGGTGCAGTAGTTTAGATGAGGCTGGCACAGAGGAAAGTTGAACTATTACTTCTCATGACCTGAAAACTATGGGCCTATTGAGTCACCCTAAAATACAAACATGTTCTCCGACCAAAAATGCGATGTGCACAGGGACCTGTTTCACATGCTAGGGATGGCCCTATCCATCCAACAGAGACAGCCAAGGAACAAAGATGTACAAAAGAATACTACAGCCCCGGACGCTCGATGAAAGGGACGCTCGACAAAGCACTGTTCTGTGCATGCGCGAAGCGCGATTTAGCGCTTCTCTGCATGCGCGAGCGGCAAACCCGGAAGTAACCCATTCTGGTACTTCTGGGTTTGCCGCGGATGTTGGACGAAATGGACCCTAAATGGGGCAGACTCAAAACGAGGTACCACTGTACTTCCTCCCTAGGGTGGGGAGAAGAGGGGAAATTGTTCCGCCTAGCAAGCTAAAATGCTTACACTGACGGAATGATCAGCAAAGCACAATGCTGAATTCCTCCAAAATATTTGCTTAGTTGCCTATGGTGAGCAAGCATTGTTTCCAGGCGACAAGGCAGAAAACTCTTATGAATTCAGAAACGAGTTTTATATATTACTGTTTCAGACCTTCGACGTACCACAAAGAGCCGTCATAGTTGTCTGTGGGAAGGTGAGGCAGTAAAGCAACTGTGCGGGCATGCAACTTTTGCAGATTGGTTTACAAGACTGCACACAACAGTATGCTTTCATCTCACATAGGTACAAATCTTATATTTAATACTCCAGGTACACTGCTCAGGGTGGCATAGACAATCCTCTCCCACCATGCTCCACTCCAGCCTCTCCCCCCCCCCAATTTTACCACCACAAAAACCTTATGAGGAATGTTAGACTGAATGATAGCAACTGACCAAAGGTCAGGCAGTAAGTTTCATGGGTGAGGGGAACTTGAACCCAGTTCTTCCCAGTCCTAATCCAACTAACCATTTCATCACTCATTCTCGTTTGAAAAAATACTAAAACTTTACTCCCTGACTCAACTGAGCACAAAAAGTAGACTATCAAGTGCTCATCTTCTACCCTCTATAACTAACTTTCCAAAATCCACACTTTAATGTGTGTAAATCATCAAGATGCCCCTGACTTGAAGAGATGACAGGTTTGATATTTTAAAAACTAGCAAGGCTAAGACTTGAGAATGGATGTCGGGTGCTTTCAGTCATGATGTACAATGCAATCCTATACATGTTTCCTGGAGAGTAAGTCCCATGGTGTACAAAGGGACTCGCTCCCTGGTAAGCATGCATAGGACATAGCTGTCAACTTTTCCCTTTTCTTGCGAGGAATCCTATTTGGAATAAGGGAATTTCCCTTTAAAAAAGGGAAATGTTGACAGCTATGGCATAGGATCTCAATCTTAATCCTTTGCCCAATGTGTGAGAAGTTAGCATTACCTTCTCTCCTTTATCTCCGCGTTCTCCCCTTGGTCCTTGTTCACCTGAAGGTCCCTTAAGCAGGTGGAGACAAGAGACTCAGTTAGTTATTTTGGTGAACATTTCCCTCCAAAACATTTAAATATTGTAGCAGAAGAGCTCAGCTCCCTACCTGTGGTCCAGGGGGTCCTCTTGGCCCTACAACCTGGACAGGAAAGAGCGAGAAAGAGAGAGAGAAAAAAGCTGGTTATGTTGGAAGCACATTTTGTATTGACAGCATTCAAGGGATGAGGAAGGCGGACACAGAAAGCGTAGCACTTACATCTTTAATATCGCCAGGTTCTCCTTTTTGTCCCTGCAAAATGCAAAGTGTGCACAAGGTTTAACAGGACAACAGAACAAAACACCAAAGCCAGGCTTCCCCTACACACAAATGATGCCCTGTGTTCAACTCATGCACAATGTTCACATTCTATCTAGACTCCCTGCCTGAAACACTGTGCAACTGTAAGCAGGCCTGCGTACTTGAAAGGGGTAAAGAACATCTGGGCCCCAATTTTGCACAAGAGGTATGCATAAACTTAGCCTAAGTTTTGAATGGCCTTATTTAAGTCAATGGAAGTATTCATTGCTTTTAAGTTAAGGAAACATTTCGGCTTTTTCACTAGGTCTGGGATATGAGAAGTGCAGTTCACATTTCATGCCCATGAGACAGCTCAGCTCTGCAATAATTCACAATAACCATCTGTTGCAGTAGCTCCACTGGCTTCTCCAGATTTCCTTCTGTTCTTCGCGGGGGACAGGAAATGAGGTACACCCTATATGCCAAATGAATGTGTGCAGCAAGGGACTGACAGGGCCGCCGACTTGACATATTCCTGTGCCTTTGACAGCATCTCGATATGCAGAAATCAGCAGGCAAATCATTTTAGGACATCTTAAGCAGTAAGAATTATTGCCCTGTTAATGCCCTCCACTGATACTCCACCTTTTTAAGAAAAGCAAAGGCAAGAGTCGAAATACTGAAACTATGAAAGAAATCTACAGGTCAGATCGCTGTCAAAAGCAACAGGAGCTGACGCCACTAGTAAAAGTTGGCACCCCCTAGGGGGCAATTAAATAAAGCATTCAGTTGCCTCACCTTGGGGCCAGGTTGCCCTGTTAAGAAAAAACGTGGGGAGGGGAGAGAAAGAAAGCATCAGAACCATGTTGCCATAAATCATATGAGCATTATAGTACCTTCAGCCGTACGCATGAGATGCACACAATAAGACAAGGGGGGCAGGAAGATAAGGAAGAGGCTCTGTGACTCAATGGTGGTGGTAAGGAGATGCTGTGCTTTTCTAAACCCATCTGCTGTGCTGGAGATACTGCTGCCCCAGGAAAATTATAGGCACAGGACTTTTACACTTGGAACGAAAGCCCCATGCAAAGTGGCAGAGCAGGAAAGCACAGACGGAATAATAGGATTCCAAACCAATCACTGCATGTTCAAAGCCATACTGCAGGAGCACTCAGTTTAATTCCATTTTGCCCCATTTGGAATTAAGTGTTCTGTTTATCGAAGCAGCAGAAGCAGCAGCGCACATTTGGTCATGATCCTGCATACAAGTACGCATGCCTAAGGCTGCAATCCCATGCAGACATATTTGGGACTAAGTCCTACAGAACTTAGTGGGAGTTTCTTCCAAACAAATGTGCCCAGGGTGCAGCTGCAAGTCTCACTGTGAGACAGATTCCCAACCTGAGCTCACTTCCTTGGAAGAAAATCCTCACCGAAATTACAAATCAGTTGGACTTGTCACCAATCAAGCATGATTAGGATCAAGCTGTTAAGCCATCGCAAATGTGCACAGAACAAGTTTTAGAGGAAAGCATGCTTTTCATGTTTGTCTGTTTGTTTTTTAAAGCAGGAGTGACACAAAATGCAGAAGTTAAAAGCCACATTCAGATTAACAGCAAATAAACATTGCGGAAGGGACACAGTTAACTTTTGCAAGGCTCAACCCTTTACTCATTCTGGCTGCCTCACACTTGTCATTTGTTTTACTGTTTGAAGTAGAGGAGCCTCAAAGGTAAAAGGGTTAAAAAAGGCCACTTCTAATTGTAACATGACTCCTGGGATAGAGAGAAGGCGGTCACATTACACACACATACAAAAAGAACACAGTTTTTTGGAACCTGAAATAATGCTGGATTCTTTCCTTGCATCGACTAAAAATCACAGTCACTTTGCTAACCATGCCTCCTGGGCAGCACTTTTGAGACATAGCAAAGCACTATTAATCACCCCCAGTATCTCAGGTATGAAAGCTAGCCCCTACCCCCTCGCTTCCTGACTGTCTATATTCTCACAAGGCTAAATCTTGAGCTGCTGGTTCTGAGACCACTTTTATAAAAATAAAATCTCAAGAGTCCCTTAAGGCAGTAGCATCAAGGGGCTGCAAGAGTAGAGGGAGTAAAACGTGGTTGGGGGGTGTATCTGCCAATATCTCCCATAGTTTTACACTGCAGCTTGTTCCCTCAAAATGAGGATAGTGTTTCACTCCTGCTAGCTCCAAAGCCTACACTCTGCAAGAGTTTTTTTCACATCTCTGGCCAGCACATGAAATGGAAATGGCTGAAGAGCAATGCACAATGGGTGCAATCCAGAAAAAGCAGGCATGCCAAAGTCACATTGACATTAATGGGATTAAGAAATGCTCAAATTCCATTGATTTCAATGGGACTTAGGTGCATTATTACCTGGAGGGGTGGAATGTACTGGAGGCACTTATTTTAAAGCACTATAATTTACCACCAACATTCTTATTATCACTACTGTATTTAGCGTTCTCTGAATTGCACACAATAAAGTTTGTGCAAATCCCACTGATTTAAGTGGAGCTTTACGTGCCCCTAATGTGTTTAGGATGGGACAGCTCACATTTAAAAGACCCCATTAAGGGGGGGAAAGGTTTAATTTGGTGGTTTAATGAGACCTTTCTCATCTGAGTGAAACTGTAAAGGAACTGTCCTTGTCCAGCTCACCCTGTAATTTCTGACACTGAAATCACGGCTAAACACGGTGCAGTTGATGGGAAGACACAGTATCATATACTTAAGCACTGCAATGCTCTTCTCATTTCCTTCGTGCTCACAAAAATATATACAGCGATGGCAAGTGGGCCACAGAAAAGCTTGATTCAAGGCTGCATGTCTGAGGATCTGGTACTTTACCAGACCAGCCTTTTGAAAATAAAAATAAACCATTTATCTGGTCACTTCTAAGGAGTAAAACTTTTCTCCAGGGGACCAGACAGGAAATGTTTTGTAAAGTGGCAGATTTTTTTTTCCTTTTAGCCCATCAGTGTGTCACAAAAACAGATACACTCTGCTAAGTAAACAACTGTGGGCTACCTATTTTATGGGCTTGCTTACATGGACAAGTTAATCTTTTGTCAATACTGCTATCCATCCAAGTTCCTTCACATAAACTATGACTCAAATAAGATAAGCCATATTTTCTGCACCTGAAACTGCTTTACCAACTATGAGAAGTAGCCTTTCCTAGCAGTTGCCTTTCCATGGATGCTGCAGAGATTTTTGTGGTTTGCATCCATGGCCTTTAGGAAACATCCCCCCCCCTTTTTTGTTATTATCTCTCAAGTAATTTATTTATATGGAATGGAAATAAATAAATTACGACCACTGGCGGCGGGCTGGTCAGTTGGGCAGGTGGGGCAACACTCTCCGAAGCCTATCTCAGGGTTGGGACAGTCTTTCGGTTCTTCGCAGATTATGTTGTCGCAGAGGATAGTCCCAGTATCACAGACACAGATCCGGCAGCGCTCGGGTTTCCACACATCTTTATCACTATACCTCTGCCCATTCTGTACACAGCTGCCTGCCTCTTCTGTGCCAGAAGGGGAGGGAAAGAGCAGGGTAGGGTAGGGGGACAAAAGAGTCAAAAAAGAAAACAGGGGGAAAGAACCAGAAAGGAGGGGGGAGAGAAAGAAACAGGGTAATAACATCAGCATTGGTTATAGCAGTCCTAAGTTATGAACACAAAGGTGGCCTCTTCTGTTCCAGACTGGCTCCATTCAAGGACATCTCTCCATCTTCCCCAGATTTATGATATTTTGGCAGTGTTATCCAGAAGCAAAAAAAAAGGGGGGGGGGCTTAGTAATCTCCTCTCTCTCTCACTGACACACACACACACACAAATACAAACACACAAAGACCCCTCAGTTCTCACAATGCTGGTTTGAGAGCCTTTACCAGGCAAAGGGAAAGGGATGGGGAGCCTGTGGCCTTCTCAACAGCCCAAACTAGCATGGCCTCTTATGGTGATAAAGGATGATGGGAGTTGTAGTCCAACAATGTCTGCAGGGCCAGGGGCTCTTCTGCATCCTTGCTGTAGAATCATGGAGGTTTTCTTCCTATAAGATCTCTGGAGCTCCAGGCAGGACATAGCTTTGCTTTGCTTGCTCCTCACAACAAACCCTTTGTGAGGTAATTCTCAGTGAGGTAAGGGTCATAGCTACTCGCCCCCCAGTTGCCTCTCTGAGAGATGAACAGGATTTTTAACCTGGCTCTGCCACAGTGTCAAACCCAGCACTCTGCCCACTGTGCCACTCTGCCTGGATGCGTGTGGAATGCCACTTTCAGAGAGGGCATCTGGCAAATTCTAGGCCCAGTTCTGCCTCGGCCTCAACATCAGTGCATCTTTTAACAGTTGTCATACACACCTCTGTCCACAGCAGCAAGAATGCTGAATTGACAGATGATGGGGATGCAGAGAAGAACAAGTGTCCCAAACAAAAAAAAATCTGGTGTTTAAAAGTCTCCCGAAGACCTACATGCTTGAGCCTGGTCTGGCACTACTAGCTCTGCAGCTTGAATTCTTGGGTGCACTTCTGGTGTGCAAGAAATTCAAACCGATCGGCCATTTCTTAGTCAGAACAGCGTTATATTAGGCCGCACAGTCGATTTCAGGTTTGTAACCTCTGGCCAAAATGGCAACTGCCGCCACCTGGCAATCGTGGGGAAGGGGTGATGCTAGAGACCCTTTCAAAATGCTTCTCATCTGATTCTCATCTGGAATGCAGACAGGAGAGCGTGCCTAAGAAAGAGCAACGACCCTATCTGACTCTCTGTATGTGCAGAAGAGGACTAAAGCTGTTTTTCCAATTAAAAAAGAGTGAGTGGTTTGGGGTTTTTTTAAGCAGCAGTAGACAAAACTGATGTGAGATCTTGAAGCTGGCAAGGGGGGTGCATTTTGGAACTGGAAGGCAGGAGTAATAGATGGCAGAAACCCCGGTGCTCTAATCAGAAGAACTGACCATGTTTATCCCCCATTAGTAGACTTAAATAGAAATGATCGTGGTGGGGAAGAGGTCACTAGAAACCCATTAAAAATGTGCCCCTTTGGCACATGCTTTCCTCTTCCCCACCCCCCACTTTCTAAAACACATCCTGGTGAAGGCTTGACAGCACCAGCAAGATGACAGGGGGCTTATTGTGCCCTGAGCAGGGGGAGCCTGCAGGAGCCCAAGGGACCCACGCACTCATGAATGGGGCTTTTCTCGAGTGCACACAGAGCGCGATTCACATGGCTCAGTTAGGGACTAGTTTAAATAAATATGGGCAGCATTTCAGCATCTGGAAGCTATTGCCGCCAAAGGCAAACAAATGTTCATAGAGCGGGAATTGAGCTCGCTCCCTGACCTGGGAGCACACTTTAAAAATAAAATAAAAGACATAAATACAAGATGAGACTCCCAAAACGCATGCTAAGGTTACAGTGAGCGAAAAAGCAATGCTATAGGCAAATCCACTCTCTCCTTAGCTCATAAGAATGCAACAATAGGTCCTTTTAAAAAAGGTAAAGGGCGATATCTGCGCTCCCTTACTTGCCCACACACCTCTGAAATTCAACGCTTGACCTGAAATCGCTGGACACAATGAAGGGAAAATGGATGTGCTAGGCTGCACTGCTGTGCAGTCAGGCCAGCTGATCACAATTGTCTAAACTTTAAAGGGAAGCAAGGGCACCTGACTGACATAAAACAGCACCTACCAAAGAGATGGTCAAGGACAACTCTCCACAGGGCACCCCAGCTCAAGGCTGAACCCAGAACCCGTTCCGGGGAGGCTGGTCATGGAGCAGAACCTTACCAGTAATCTTCTCACGGAGAAGACTCTGGGAGAAAACCAGAACTGGTGACACCACAGCCTCTTGGCTGCCCTTACCAGGTACACTGCCCCACCTCCCGCAACTGGCCCTTTCTGCTACTAACTTGGAAAACTCAACGGCAGAGATTTGCTCCACATGAGCAAAAAGGAATTCAACTCCTTGGCCTCCCCTTGTCTTTCCCCCCACTTCTTTTTCTGGAAGCTGGAGCTGAGAAAAATAAAGCATGGCCTCTGATCCAAAGCAAGAGGCCTCCCTCCACCCTCACCCTGCTTTTCGAGCTCTATTCCCTGCAATTGATTTACAGTCTGGAGCATACGGAGGCAGGCGTGGAATTCGAGCAATAGGGAACCTACCCAAAGAAATGAGCTTTTTTTAAAAAAAAGTAAAAAGGTTTTTTCTACCTAATAAAGTTTCCGTCTTCCATCCCTGAATAATATCCCAGACAACAAAAGCTTTCTGGGTAGGGGGGAAGGGACAGCCCTGACTGTATGGTTGCTGTCTTTCGTAGTATCACATTTTGCGATTATTTTGTAATTCATTAGAATATATATATATTCGAATATATATATGCAATGTGAATGGGGGGAGCAGGGAAAGGACATTGCCACAAGGAAGAAACTACTGTATCTTCCACCACCTAATTTAAGAGAAGCAATTTTTCTCCCTGGGTTTAAATTTTGCATGCATATATTGGGGGGAGGTTGGAGAGGGGGAGAGAGATGGAGAACAGAGCAAACTAGACTGATGTGTCTCTGGAATGCTTTGCACCCTTCAGGTGGCCTCTTGAGTTGGGGGGGAATTTTCCCTTCTGCTCCTTTCAACAACAACAAAAAAAATCTGTTAGCTATCAAATTCCCTGGGATCTCCATCTGCACCTTACTCCACATCCCTAACTGAATTGGGGGAGGGAGCAAAAGGGGAGGACAGATTTTTTTATGCACAAAGATCTTTCTTTGTAAAAAAAAAAGAAAAAAAGGGGGGGGGAGAGAAGGCAAAGAGTCTTGCTTGTCTAACCCCAATGTTCTCTTTTGTCTGGATCCCCCTTTGAACCCATCGCCACCACATTCAGTTAACTCTTTCGCTGCCACCACAGGCAGAAAGTGCATTTCCACCACTTTCTCTGGGTGAGCTCTGTCTTTCTGACTTTGCGGGGTTGCGGGGGATAGAGTCCTGGGTGGAATATAATGGTTTGGCCGGCTCTTTAAGAAACCTTATTCCCACATCACTCCTCTCCCAGAAAGGCCAATGGCAGAAGAAATGGGGAAACCCTGGAATTGTGGTAAGTGGAGCTCTCTTCTCAACCAAGCAAGCACCGCAGTGCAGCCTCCCCCTCAACAGGCAAATCAGTATCTCATACCAAAGGAGATGATGGAGAGAAGCTTTTTATGGGAAGGAAAGAATCTGGTGAGCAAAGGAGAGGTATCCAAGCACAGGAAGGCGTCTCAAGGCCAACTCGGAACAAGAAAGTTTAATTGTGCAAACCCTCAAAACTCTCGGTCTTTGCTCCAGATCTTTCTTTTTAAACACCTCTTCCCTCCCTGTTATTTTCCCCACCTCATCCGGATAGGTTTTCTTTTCGCCCTCTTGCAGAAGGAGGAGGAGCAGCAGGAGAAGAAGAAGAAGATGGAGAAGAAGAAGAACGGTGCAACTTACGTATATCCTCATCCTGACATTTGACAACTGCTAATAAAATGACTTGCGTGGCTGCTAGGAGCACTAGAGTCCTTGAATCCACAAAGCTGAACATGTCTAAATGTTAGACATGCAGGACCTTTGCGGGGAGGGAGGTGGTGGTGGTGGTGGAGGAGGAAAAGGTGGTGATGGTAGTTCCCCCAGTGGCTACCGAGCCTTCATGCAGCCGATCCTCCCTTTTCTTTGGAAACAGCAGGAGAATCCAAAGTCCCCCCCGGAGGCCCAGCAGAAAGTCCCTCTGCTGCTGCCGTCGTGTGCTCCGGGCTGAGGCACGGCGGCTTTATGCTCTGCCTTCTAGCAGCCAGCGTATATGCCCAGGTCCCCGTCCCCCCCCTGCCCCCCAGCTGAGCTGTAACCTGAGCCCCGAGCCTTGTCCCCGACGGTAGAGACCCCTCCCCTCCTGGCCCATCTCCTCAAGTGCAGCAGGAGCCCTGCAAGCCAAAACGGGTGGCAACCGGGTGAGAGGGAGGGAGGGGTCTGTGGCTCCTTCCCCCCGCCCTCGAAACACCCATCTCGATACCTCGACGGCGGGCGGATCCGAAGTGAATCGGTCCCGCCACCGTGGGACTGCAAGTCGCAGAGCGCTCCCGGGTCGCCCCGCTTCTCCACGCGCAAGAGCCGGCTGCTTCTGGACTTTCGTATACTGAGCTAAGCGCCTTTCCCTCCGCCTGGGAAGAAGCAGGGAGCAGGATGAGTCCCCCCGGGGTGGGGAAAGGGGGGGGGTCCTGGAAAAAGCCACGCAAACGGAGCCAGGATCAAGAGGGGCCTCGGGGAACACCGGCGGCTGCGCCTCCGCACCTGCTCCGGAGTTTGCAGCCGGTCCGGTTTCACTTCGAATTCTCCCAGACGGCGCAGCTCCCCGGCTTTTCCGCCAACGAGGAGTGCGGGGAACACCTGCCGCCTTCGTCGTCTAGGTTTTCTAACGCCTAACTACACAAATACACCCTGTTTTCCAGCCCACTCACCCCCAGTGGTTTCACCCCCAGCTTCCAATTGCACCGTTGCTCTCTTCGCTCTCACAATTCGGAGCTGATTCGCGCTATTTCCTTTTCCTCGCTTCGCTTTGCAAACTATACGGATCCAGTTCCAACCCTCCCCTCCTTTCCATCGACCCTTCTCATTCTGCCTTTCTCAGGATTTTTACACACACACACACACAAACTGCATGGTAGCTCTCCGGCCTAAAGGTGTGAGATCGCTTTTAAAGATCAGGTCCCGGCGCAAAGATCCCGGGACAACGCTTCCCACCAGAAGCGGGAATTCAGCTTGAAGACAACGCATTGCAGCGCCGCTACTGCATGGCGACGGGTGGAAGAGTTGTGTCTCTGGCAACGAACCCTAGGCCAGACAGGCGGACACAGCGTATTATTCTTATTCTTATTCTTATTATTATTATTATTATTATCGTTGTTGCTGCTGTTAAGGCAGCAGGGCAGGTTGCAAGCAATTTAAAAATCAGGGTTAAAACAAATCACAGTCATGGAAATAGGGTGGCTTGCTCCCTTTGGCTTACTCCCTTAAGACCACAGGATCTGCCCCCATTCATTCTCTGCCCCCGCTCTTTAAAAGTTAAAGGTTTGATGGCAATCCTCTTGAGATCATTGGGACGGACACAGGATTCCGCCGTTAAAGCGCAACGCTAGACAAGGGGCTTCGTGCCTCGATTCCGGCGTCCGATTATTGATCGATTCCCCAGCCCAGCCCGCCTCTTCCTTCTTTTCCCCCGCCCCGGTATTGGAATCTCCTGGGGCAGGAAAAAAGGAGGAGAGGTGCGCAAGTCTGGCTGGTGGAGGAGCAGGAAAAGACGGCGCAAAAGCACGCGCCACACCCTTATGCATGAGTTTACTCGGAAGTAAGTCCCCCTGAAAAAGGGGCTTACTCTCGAGGAAGCGCGCGCAGGATCGCACCAGGATCGCATCTCTTGCAGGGCGCAAGTGCTTACTAAAGAAGCCTGCGTCGCGCCCTGCTTTCGGTGGCGTCGCCGCGCAAATGCCCTAACAGGGCGCAGCCGCCAAGGGAAGCTTTCTTTCCCCAAAGCGACCCCGGAATCCCCTTGCGCACGTGGCTGGCGCGTAGGGATCCAATGAGAGCGCTCCAAAAGAGACCCGCCTTTGCGGATGGAGGGAAGATCCCCTCGTTAGGAAATGCTGAGTGAATAGGTCAGTGGTTTTCAGCCAGTGTGCCGTGGTACCCTGGGGTGCCTTGAATGGTGGGCATGGGTGCCACGGGCAACACTGGCCTCTGTCCCTCTTTCCTTCCCTCCTTCCCCTGATGCCCTCTCCTGTCTCTGCCTCCCAAAGGCTTGCACAACTGTTAGTTGCAGCCCCCTGGCTACAAGCTCCCCAGGCAAATGGTGCCCCATAGGGTAGTGTGAGGAGGCCCAGGGGATTCCCAAGGAGAGGGGAGAAAGGAGGCTGAAGGAACACTGCACTGGGGGTAGAGGTGGGGGGCTGCCAGTTCTGCAGACAAGGGGTGACATAACTGGGCTCCTGAGCCCCACAGGGGTGCCGCAGGAAGAATGTACAGTGGTACCTTGGGTCAAGAACTGCCCAGGCTTGCACCTAGCAAAGGTCACTTTGGTGCTGCTGCTAATGCTATGGTTTGACTTAACCCCCAGAGGCGCGCTCCATTGCCTCTCTAGACAGACGGATGCCAACAACCTATTCCAAAGGTTTTCAACCTTTTTGAGTCCACGGCTTCCTTGACCAACTACAGTGGTACCTCGGGTTACATACGCTTCAGGTTACATATGCTTCAGGTTTCAGACTCCGCTAACCCAGAAATAGTACCTCGGGTTAAGAACTTTGCTTCAGGATGAGAACAGAAATTGTGCTCCGGTGGCGCAGCGGAAGGCCCCATTAGTTAAAGTGGTACCTCAGGTTAAGAACAGTTTCAGGTTAAGAACGGACCTCCAGAACGAATTAAGTTCTTAACCCAAGGTACCACTGTAATGTCTATGAATTACAGAAATGACATGGTACAATTCCCATAAAGATGCCACCAAACACAGGTTCACGATGGTTAGTGATTCCACAGACACTCTTAATGTGGTAGTGATAATAACAAGCTCATTCTCGGAGGGCTTATCCTAATGTAGCCAAAGCAGCGGCACAAGAGGGCAGTGACAGCAGACTTGGGGGAACCCCAAGCTTCGCAAAAAGAACAGAACAACTTTGTGGAAGAAGGGAGAGAACCAAAAAACGACCCAGCGGGCACACAGAGTGCTGTCTTAACTGTTGAGAGCATGGAAGGTGGTGTATAATAAGCAGCGCTTTTCTTCTAGAATAAAAAGTGCCCTTGAGTACCCCCAGAAAAAATTACTTTCAAATTGTTATGTACTGAAGTTCTCACCCTGGGCCAGCAGGGGGATACTGTAGATAGTTTTCACTCAGGTCCACATATGCAAATAAGGGATTGAAAGCGACGTTCAGTGATTGGATAGTTACAGGAAGTTGTTACAGTTGCGTTGTAGTGGAGCTCTATATAAGCAGGCTGGCTGAACCCTTCAGTTCAGTTCTGTTCTGGCCTGTGAATAAACAAGAGCTGTTTGAAGAATCGCTGTGTCGTCTGATATGTTCACCCACAACTTAACACAAATTGTCAGTGCTATGCACACTATGCCCAGGGAGTGGGGAGGTCTTGCCTATCACATCTTTTTGGCAAGTGTAAAACACTAGCAATACTAAGCCAACTAAGTCATACAGCAGGCCCACTGAACTTAATGGATTTAATTCCACTGATTTTAATAGGTCTACTCTGTGACTAACACTGGAAATCACCTAATGCATTTATTTTGATCTAGCAGCAGAATACACTGTTCCATTATTCTTACAGGCCAAAGGGACACTTTCAACCCAGAAAAAAAAGATGGTTTCATGCCTATCAGTACCACAGCACTCAGCAATGTGCAAATAATCCCATATATGCTGATCAGATCAAAATAATAGCCAGTCCACTGCTGCCTAGAAGCTGTGCCGTCTAACCTGGAAGTCATGCTCCCTAATATGCAATGTACTGTTGCTGGCTGTGGGCTTGTTCTGTGGTTTCGGAAGCACACTCTGCACATGCCCAGAGGCGCTCTCCCTTACACATAACTACAAATTCCAGAGCAGAGTCCAGAATTAATGGGTGGTTCCAGAGGTGGTGAGCACAGCCTGATATTAAGCTGCAGACTCATGAAATCAAAATTTCTGATACCTGTGGTGGGGGCTGCCAGATTGGATACAACAGGGCTGAGCAGTTCATTATGGATCCAGGGGCATGTTGCTGTTGTTTAGTCATTTAGTCATGTCCGACTCTTCGTGACCCCCTGGACCAGAGCAGGCCAGGCACTTCTGTCTTCCACTGCCTCCCGCAGTTTGGTCAAACTCATGCTGGTAGCTTCGAGAACACTGTCCAACCATCTCGTCCTCTGTCGTCCCCTTCTCCTTGTGCCCTCAATCTTTCCCAACATCAGGGTCTTTTCCAGGGAGTCTTCTCTTCTCATGAGGTGGCCAAAGTATTGGAGCCTCAGCTTCATGATCTGTCCTTCCAGTGAGCACTCAGGGCTGATTTCCTTCAGAATGGAGAGGTTTGATCTTCTTGCAGTCCACGGGACTCTCAAGAGTCTCCTCCAGCACCATAGTTCAAAAGCATCAATTATTCGGCGATCAGCCTTCTTTATGGTCCAGCTCTCACTTCCATACATCACTACTGGGAAAACCATAGCTTTAACTATACGGACCTTTGTTGGCAAGGTGATGTCTCTGCACAAAAGTTTGCATCTGGCTTGTGGCCCTCAAGAGATTGCATAGAAAGGAATGCAGCTCCGAGGCTGGGACAGATTCCCTACCCCTGACCTAAAGTGTATAGCTTTTTTAAAAAAGGCTGGGGCAGAAAAAATAATAATAACAGCTTTGCTCCTTGTTTTCTAGCAACTGACCTAAAAACAAGCTAACAAAACAAACCAGGCCATTTTTTCTCTGGCGAGTTGGCAGACATGGGCCCCTGTCCAGAACTCACTGAGAGATCCCCTCTTGCCAAGTTCAGCTTTCTCAGATTGACCTGAGTCAATCTCTGCTATCAGCGTGTTGGCACAGGGCTTGTCCGCACCTGAATCTAACGTGCACTCGAAGTAGTTTGCATTCAAATTGGATGGGTTGTGGGAAAACGCATCAAACAGCAGCACACCACAAGAAACTCCGGGACAGGTATGGATGGTGGCTTAATGTCATGTATATTCAGCATCAAACACCAGGGGTGGGAGCACACTGGAGCCAAAGTTAAAAGGTATTTATTTAGTTTCCGACCCTCTCTCACGGCGTCGGAAGTGAGCAAAGCACTCTGGTTCCAGAATTTGGAGCTGGCCGTCTCCTTGCCAGGGGACGTAGTGAGTTAAATGGGGACATCTTAATGACAGGCTGCAAGGGATGATAAAAATAGGAGGCCCAAACCACACATTGGCTTGATGTCCTATCAAAGGCAGCTGCACTCAGCAAGTGCTATGGTTATTTCTAAGCCTTGGCAGAATAGCTCGCTTGTTTAAATTCAGTGCGGCGAGAAGATCCATCTAGCTGTGTGCAGAAGAATGGGATGGCTTTGCTGCTGGTTTATCGATAGGGCACATTTTTAGCATCCACGACCAAACATGGGCGAAGCAGCACACTGGTCTTTTTTATGACAAGCCCTGCGGGTTATTTCTGGTGAAGGTTCGCACCACTCCATAGCAACGTTTGCCCACAAGCACACACTTCAGCTTTTCATGAATTGCTCGCCTCTCTCTCTCTCTCTTTTCCTTTGGCCAGTTCAGAGCCTGCCTCAAAGATACTTCCACTGTCTGCAGTAGGCAAGCAACAAAGTCATCCCTTTGTCCTCCATTTTGCAGATCTGGACTGAATGGAATGCAGGACTCTGAATAATGTGCTTTGTGGCAACGGCTTCCAGAGGTGGCGGAAGGGTGCGTGCGTGCGTGCAAATCCCTCTCCTGCTAACAAAGAATGAGATATTATTTAAACTTCTAGAAAAACCCAGTGTGAGGGTTTCCGAGCACAATTCAAAGTGTTGGTGCTGACCTTTAAAGCCCTAAACGGCCTCGGCCTAGTATACCTGAAGGAGCGTCTCCACTTCCATCGTTCTGCCCGGACACTGAGGTCCAGCACTGAGGGCCTTCTGGCGGTTCCCTCACTGCGAGAAGTGAGGTTACAGGGAACCAGGCGGAGGGCATTCTCGGTAGTGGCGCCTGCCCTGTGGAACGTCCTCCCAGCAGTTGTCAAAGAGAAAAATAACTACCAAACTTTTAGAAGACATCTAAAGGCAGCCCTGTTTAGGGAAGCTGTTAATGTTCAATAGGTTATTGTATTTTAGTGTTTTGTTGGAGGCCGCCCAGAGTGGCTGGGGGGGACCCAGCCAGATGGGCAGGGAATAAATTATTATTATTATTATTATTATTATTATTATTATTATTATTATTAT
>JAXCMG010000064.1:3355615-3374343 GCA_034642415.1 Podarcis siculus | reverse complement strand
ATTATTATTATTATTATTATTATTATTATTATTATTATTATTATTATTGCCAGCTACTTTACCAACCCCCTGGTGGTCATGTGCCTTTCAAGCAGCTGGACCTGCAGAGGTTAGCAGGTGACAGTGCTTATTTCTATGCTGCAGAAAGCTTCACCTGTTGACATTTGCAGATCCGCATGTGGTGCAATTTCTATTATTATTTTATTATTATTATTATTATTTTCTATTTTCCATCTGGGCAGCTTCCAACAAAATATTAAAACACAAAAAATTCAAACATTCAAAACTCCCCTGTGCCTTCAGATGTTGTTTAAAATCCAGATAGATGTTTATTTCCTTGACATCTGATGGGAGGGCATTCCACAGGGTGGGTGCCACTACCGAGAAGGCCCTCTGCCTGGTTCCCTATAACTTCACTTCTTAGGGAAGTCTTTAATGTTTGATATTTTATCGCTTTTTAAATATTCTGTTGGGAGCCACCCAGAGTGGCTAGGGAAACCCAGCCAGATGGGTGGGGTATAAATAATAAATTATTATTATTATTATTATTATTATTATTATTATTATTATTATTATTATTACCACCAGAATCCAAATCCAAACTCCTCTACTGGGAGAAAATGCAAAAGCAGGATATTGCCTATGGCATCATTTTTGTTTTAGGAAAGTACCGTAGTTGGGAAAACAATGTATCGAATGGGATGCATTATACGGCTTGCAAAAATGAGTACAGTGGTACCTCGGGTTAAGTACTTAATTCGTTCCGGAGGTCCGTTCTTAACCTGAAACTATTCTTAACCTGAAGCACCACTTTAGCTAATGGGGCCTCCTGCTGCCACCGCGCCGCCGGAGCACGATTTCTGTTCTCATCCTGAAGCAAAGTACTTAACCCAAGGTACTATTTCTGGGTTAGCGGAGTCTGTAACCTGAAGCGCATGTAACCCAAGGTACCATTGTATATGTGCGTGATGGTCAACAGATTGAGGCTGAATCCCTACAAGACAGAAGTACTGTTTCTGGGGTTCAGGGGGCGGGCAGGTGTAGGGGATACCTTGGTCCTGAATGGGGTAACTGTGTCACTAAAGGACCAGGTGTGCAGCCTGGGAGTCCTTTTGGACTCACAGGTGTCCATGCAGGGACAGGTCAGTTCTGTGTCCAAGGCAGCTGTCTACCAGCTCCTTCTGGTATGCTAGCTGAGACCCCACCCACGAGGTAGGGCGGCGGGTGCGGCTCGCCCTGGGTGTCATCCCTGAGGGGGTGACAAAATGGCACACCACCGGGGCGCGGCACATACCATGGGGCCTGGCCTGAGCTATGTGTCTCTCCTGGGAGTGATGCAGTAGCTCAGGCCCCCGTGCTGCCTGAAATGGCAGCGTGGGGCTTGCATCTGCCAGGTGGACTCCATGGGCAGCTCGCTGTGCTGACCCCCTGGGCAGATCGCCGCAGCGCCCCCATGCGCGTATTGCTCTGCCCCCACCGCTCTGGATGCCGGAGCAGCTAGCTACACCTCTGACACTACCTGCCTGTGCGCCAGTGTGCTACATGCTTTGGTTATCTCCCGCTTGGACTTCTGCAACACGCTCTATGTGGGGCTATCTTTGAAGTTGAATCGGAAACTACAACTAATCCAGAATGTGGCTGCCAGACTGTTGACTGGGAGTGGCTGCCGGGAACATATAACACCGATCCTAAAAGATCAACATTGGCTCCCAGTACATGTCTAAGCGCAATTCAAAGTGTTGGTGCTGACCTTTAAAACCCTACATGGCTTCAGCCCTGTATACCTGAAGGAGCAACTCCACCAGCATTGTTCAGCCCGCACACCGAGATCCAGGTCCAAGGGCTTTATCACTACCCTAAGGGAGTCTCAAAGCGGCTAACATTCTCCTTTCCCTTCCTCCCCCACAACAAACACTCTGTGAGGTGAGTGGGGCTGAGAGACTTCAAAGAAGTGTGACTGGCCCAAGGTCACCCAGCAGCTGCATGTGGAGGAGCGGGGAAGCGAACCTGGTTCCCCAGATTACGAGTCTATCGCTCTTAACCACTACACCACACTGGTGAACCAAACCCACCTGAGGCAGGTGAAGAGCATGGAGTAGCAGCACACCTCCCCACCTGGGCTGCTTCTTCCCTCCAAAACATAAACACATGTTTTCAAGGTGGTAGGTTTAAAAAATAAAAGGCAAGCTTTCTCCAAGGCCTAGTGAGGGTACCGAGCCAGGTAAGGGCACCTGCAGTCTTTCATTGGCGGCGGCAGCCTAACACAGTACAGCACATTCAACACTGTTAAGGGATGAAATGAAAAGCTGGAGAGACATCATGTGTCTTTGGCCAGTTTCTGCTGTGTGGGTGGCAGCAGCCAGATGCTGGGTGTTTGGTCTGTTGGCTTGTTTGCCCAGCAGCATCCGAGGAGCAGAATAGCAGGAGCAGTCTATCTGTCAGTGTTGCCTTGGAGTTTGGGAAGCCATCTTCTTCAAGCTCTGCACCATTACCAATCATTCCCTGTAGGGGTCAGTCCAGGGTAGCTGCTGTTTCTACTTCTTAATTTTGTTTTTCACTTCATCATGACCTATTATATATCTATATCAAATAAAGGTTATTGTCCCAGACCACTTTTTTTAAAAAAAATGGTGTGGTACTGGGCTGTCCTATGTGTACAACATCTAGTTGTGGCACTGTCTACCCCATTCTTGGGAAGGGAAGTGCCACCTTGGTTGAGTTTTGAGCAATGCTTCCTTATGGTGCAAAAAGGAGTACATCAGACCAAACTGCATACAAGAATGGACAAGTTAGGAGAAATGTCCATAACAATGTGTAAAGCTTTTTCTGCGGACTTAAAAAAACTGATGTAGATATGGGGAGAATTGCATATCAAACTGGAAAAATTAGAAACCGACTAAAAACAGAAATGGACAGATTCATCCAGTGCTTTTTTTCTTAAAAAAGTGTTTCGGGGTACTCTCATTTTCCTACTCATATTGAAATACTGCCCCTCAGTGAGGCCAAACTTAGATTCATAAAATGTTTAGGGGTATGTGTATCCCTGCGTCCCCCCAGAAAAAAAGCACTGGATTCATCCATTTCTACCATCTGGTTTCTCCCATATCATTTGCATCTGCCCTTAATACATGCATGCAATTTGGTTTGTCCCAGCTATTCTTGCCCAGTAACTTCTACAGCTTCCTTAGAAACTAGTAAAGGTAAAGGGACCCCTGACCATTAGGTCCAGTCGTGACCGACTCTGGGGTTGCGGCACTCACCTCGCTTTATTGGCCGAGGGAGCCGGTGTACAGCTTCCAAGTCATGTGGCCAGCATGACTAAGCCGCTTCTGGCGAACCAGAGCAGCGCACGGAAACACTGTTTACCTTCCCGCCGGAGCGGTACCTATTTATCTACTTGCACTTTGATGTGCTTTTGAACTGCTAGGTTGGCAGGAGCAGGGACCGAGCAACGGGAGCTCACCCCGTAGCGGGGATTCGAACCACCGACCTTGTGATCGGCAAGTCCTAGGCTCTGTGGTTTAACCCATAGCACCACCCGCATCCCTTCCTTAGAAACTAGGCTCTTAGTAATATTTACTTTTGAAAAGGTAAAGGTTCCTTTACCAGCTCGCAGTCCTGGCAAAGAAACAGCCCTCAGGCAACCCAGCCTAGGTTTTGTCTAGATGATGTAAAGCCATTTAGAAAACACAGATATTTCTGTCCCAAGGGGAGTTCTGAAGAGGGTTTCTTTCCCCAAAAAATTGACCTGAACAAATGTGGTTTTTTTAAATAGAAAAAGGTTGATGGCTCAGAAATTGTGAGTGTGTGAGAGAAAATGTAGCAAGTAGCACTTTTAATGGGAATGTACTTCTGGGCATCGTTAAACAGCAGGGGGGTCAACTTTAATAAAATATTGTGGGAGCTCAGGTAAGGCCTGCCCTGAATAATTGATCACATGACACAGTGCACACACACTATTTGAATGGGAATGCCCATCAACTTTGTGGGGGACCGGACCCCTCAAATATTTTATTGTGGTGGCTGAAGCCCCTACAATCCCTGGGAGTTGGCTTGAGCCAGAGCAGGATCAGATACACACAAAAAAGCAAAGCACCTATAAATCACGAAACTACACAGTAATAAATTAAATGCTTTCAAGGTCCATTTTAGCAATCTGGAGATTTTGAAGGAATTGATTTTTGAAGAATGTTTGTGCTCCAGGAGTTTTGTGCATTTCTTGACAAACGTTTTTCCAGGAGAGGGAGGCCCTTTCTAAATATTATACCTACATAGATTGGAAAAAGAAAAGAAATCTGAACGCTGGTATAAAGGCAAGATGCCACAGCTCCAAGCCGCTGTGGGAAAATGCATGAGCCTCAGACCTTTGCCCCTGCTTAAGAAAGATGAAAGCAGACTGAAAAAGAATGTGCTTCCCAGCTCCTTCTCTTGGGTCTGCTCTGAGCTCTCACTCACCTTTGGGAACCTTGTGGGGGGACGTGTGCCCATCTGGGATGGATCTGGTATTAATGATGAAAGCCGTAAAACACGGAGGGTGCCTAAAAATGCACATGATGTTTCCTTTCCTGTGTACCCTGCACAGTAGCGGAACATTAGCTGCGCACAGTGATTTGCAGCTCATTGGTGGGATCTGGTCTGTCTCAGCAAGTCATAACCCACCAGGCAAATGAGGCCAGGTGGCCTCTGGGGCAGGCCCAGCACGACTCTTGAGCACAGAGATATTTCTGATTTCCCCCCAAATTTCAGCATCACTTCAGAGGCAATGCTCTAACTAAGCAGCACCCACCAGGAGTCAGTCCTAGAACCTGCTCTTCTTCTTCTTCTTCTTCTTCTTCTTCTTCTTCTTCTTCTTCTTCTTCTTCTTCTTCTTCTTTGACTTCTGTATATATTTCATAGAATCATAAAATTTTTGAGAGTTGGGAGGGACCCCAAGGGTCATCTAGACCTACCCCCTGAAAGACGGGAATCTCAGCTAAGGCATCCATGATGGACATCCGTCCAACTTCTGCTTAAAAAACCCCCAAGGGAGTCCACAACCTCCCAAGGGGGACCGTTCCGTTTCAGCAAGAATGTTAAAAAAACCAAGAATGCAACTTTTAGATTTGTACTATGATAGAATGCTAAAGGCATATGTAACATTAAATAAGAGTAACAATAAGGCTTCATACCCTCTGACATTTCTCCAATGAAAATTTTTGTTGTTTAATCCTTTAGTCGTGTTCGACTCTTCGTGACCCCCTGGACCAGAGCACGCCAGGCACTCCTGTCTTCCACTGCCTCCCTCAGTTTGGTCAAACTCATGTTAGTAGCTTCAAGAACACTGTCCAACCATCTCGTCCTCTGTCGTCCCCTTCTCCTTGCGCCCTCCATCTTTCCCAACATCAGGGTCTTTTCCAGGGAGTCTTCTCTTCTCATGAGTATTGGAGCCTCAGCTTCAGGATCTGTCCTTCCAGTGAGCACTCAGGGCTGATTTCCTTCAGAATGGAGAGGTTTGATCTTCTTGCAGTTCATGGGACTCTCAAGAGTCTCCTCCAGCACCATAATTCAAAAGCATCCATTCTTCGGCGATCAGCCTTCATGATGGTCCAGCTCTCACTTCCATACATCACTACTGGGAAAACCATAGCTTTAACTAAACGGACCTTTGTCGGCAAGGTGATGTCTCTGCTTTTTAAGATGCTGTTTAGGTTTGTCATTGCTTTTCTCCCAAGAAGCAGGCGTCTTTTAATTTCGTGACTGCTGTCACCCAATGAAAATAGGGACATCCTAAGGAAAAGCGGGACGTTTCGGGATCAAATCAGAAACCAGGATGGCTTCTCCAAATCAGGGAGGTGCCTGGAAAATAGGGACACTTGGAGGGTCTGAAGCTTCAATTTCACACACACTTAACCTGGTCCCAACAAACTCAGTGAGACTTGCTTCTGAGTTGACACACCCAGGACTGCACTGTAAATAAAAGGGAAATTAAACAAGGTGCAATGGTACGCGGGTGGCGCTGTGGGGTAAACCAGAGCCTAGGACTTGCCGATCAGAAGATCGGCGGTTCAAATCCCCGCGATGGGGTGAGCTCCCATTGCTCGATCCCTGCTCCTGCCCACCTAGCAGTTTGAAAGCACGTCAAAGTGCAATTAGATAAATAGGTACCGCTCCGGTGGGAAGTTAAACAGTGTTTCTGTGTGCTGCTCTGGTTCGCCAGAAGCGGCTTAGTCATGACCCGGAAGCTGTACGCCGGCTCCCTCGGCCAATAAAGCGAGATGCGTGCCACAACCCCAGAGTCGGTCACAACTGGACCTAATGGTCAGGGGTCCCTTTACCTTTAATGGTAACACTAATTTAGGCTTTTATTTATTTTTATTTAAAAAAAACCTCATATGCCACTTATTCATAATTTTATATAAAGCAATTCACAATGAACCTAAGACCATTCCAATCAACAAGCATCAATCCCCAACCTGAGAACAGTGGGAGATTTAATTAGAATTAGAATACAGTGGTACCTCGCAAGACGAATGCCTCGCAAGACGAAAGAGTTTTCCGTTTTTTGAGTCGTTCCACAAGACGAATTTCCCTATGGGTTTGCTTCGCAAGACGAAAACGTCTTGCGAGTTCTTGCGAGTTTGTTTCCTTTTTCTTAAAGCCGCTAAGCCGCTAATAGCCGCTAAGCCGCTAAGCCGTTAATAGCCATGCTTCGCAAGACGAAAAATCCGCAAGACGAAGAAACTCGCAGAACGAATTAATTTCGTCTTGCGAGGCACCACTGTATGTAGCTCCACAGTCAGCTTGCATGGATTTCTGGGAGAAATAGAGTCTCAGTACTGAGAAAGAGAATGGGACGCGGGTGGCGCTGTGGGTAAAACCTCAGCGCCTAGGACTTGCCGATCGCATGGTCGGCGGTTCGAGCTCCCGTCGTTCGGTCCCAGCTCCTGCCCACCTAGCAGTTCGAAAGCACCCTTAAGTGCAAGTAGATAAATAGGTACCGCTTTATAGCGGGAAGGTAAACAGTGTTCCGTGTGCTGCTCTGGTGCTGGCTCGCCAGAGCAGCTTTGTCACGCTGGCCACGTGACCCGGAAGTGTCTGTGGACAGCGCTGGCTCCCGGCCTCTAGAGTGAGATGAGCGCACAACCCTAGAGTCTGTCAAGACTGGCCCGTACGGGCAGGGGTACCTTTACCTTTACCTTTTTACTGAGAAAGAGAGTGTCTCTGAGCACATGCAGAGTGACTCTTTCAAAAGTGTGGGCCCAGATGGTCTTGCCTGCACCCCTATCTGAGCTGCCTGCGTACACAGCAGACAAAAGTTTAAAGCACATTCACACACCCCTAAGAACCTTGGGAACTGTAGTTTACCCCTCACCCAGTTACAATTCCCATTCCTGTTAAAAAACTACATTTCCCAGCATTCTTGGGGAGTGGGTAAATTCATGGTGTGAGGGCAACTTGAGCCATCCCACATAATGCTGCCCATGATTTAAATATACCTTTTTTAAAACCTAGATTGCTAGGAGGGTTTCCCAAATTTTTGCAGCCACTGCATCTGTGGATATGATCATTTGGCAGCCCTCGCTGCTAACCTTCCTGCTGCTACATTTTCAGGAATGCGTGATCCAGGTGCATGGGCTTAGTTACACTAGACAGCAACCCTGGAAGTAAGCTCTGCCCATCACTAATAATTAAAAGCAAAGACAGGCGAAGACGTTGAGGAACATTATTCCTGACACAGGGGTCCAGGTGCAGAGCTTTTTAGATTATTCAAGCCGTCCTCCTTGACATACATTCAAAGCAGGCAAGAAAATGCGGGCTTCAACTTGCTTGGCTCAAGGTAAGGCTGTCAAGAGACTGAATTTTAACTGATTATCTACATTTTAATCAATTAGGATCTGTTACTCGGAGTCGAGAGTGGATTTCATGCTCTTTATTCAGCTCATAGTGGTGAGGAGGAATGGAAGTTCCCCCAGAATGTCTGCTTTATATACATTCTTTACACAATGGGCCCCACGTGATTGGCTAATTCCGGGATTCTCCTGTAGGCCAATCAGGTTGCGGATTCACTTCCACCTGGAGCTGGATTGGGTGGCTCCTGTGGACCAATCAGACTGCTGCATTCTGGATCCTATTGTTCTAGGACCAATCAGACCGCTGCATTTTGAATCCTATTGTTCTAGGACCAATCAGACTGCTGCATTTTGGATCCTATTCAACTCAGTACATAACAGGATCCAAATATCAATAAAGGTACATTTCTGAGCTACATCGGGAAGTGCCATGCCTTAGTTTACTAAGCAAAACAATTCCTTAAAAGGAAAAAACACTTTTTGTATTTCCCCTCCCCCACTCTGTCTTAGAACCCCAAACTAGTGTAAACTTAATTTGAAGCATGAATATTTAATTCCTCCCCCCCCTTTCATGTCAGTCAAGTAAAGCAAGTTCAAAAATGGCACGGCCAAGTAACCTCAGGCCTTCCCAGCTAAGGTGATTCATGCATGCAAGTAGGCTTCCCTTGCTGAATGTAGATGCATAGAACAGTTCCGGATGCATAGAACAGTTCTGGAAACATCAAAGGGTAGATGTGCATCTCTCCTCACTGCCTTAGTTTCAGTACGATGTGCATTTGGAGTATGCACATGCTAGTATGAGGTGTTATGTACTGAAGTTCTCACCCTGGGCCAGCAGGGGGATACTGTAGATAGTTTTCACTCAGGTCCACATATGCAGATAAGGAATTGAAAGTGACGTTCAGTGATTGGATAGTTACAGAAGGTAGTTACTGTTGCGTTGTAGTGGAGCTCTATATTAGCAGGCTGGCTGAACCCTTCAGTTCAGTTCTGTTCTGGCCTGTGAATAAACAAGAGCTGTTTGAAGAATCGCTGTGTCGTCTGAGATGTTCACCCACAACTTAACATGAGTGGACACACATAAATAGCTGTTTAAAGCCTGATTTGATTTGAACGAGCGTGGTAAATCCATTGCGGGTGGCTGGTATGCTGAATCAATGCACTGAGTGCATTACTAGATAGTCTCAGCTTTCAGCCATGCAGTGGTGCACACTGTTATTCATAAAATCAAAGAATCATAGAGTTGGAAGGGACCCCAAGGGTCATCCAGACCTACCCCTTGAAACGCAGGAATCTCAGCTAAGGCATCCATGATGGACATCCATCCAACTTCTGCTTAAAAATCTCCCAGGAAGGAGAGTCCACAATCTCCCAAGGGATACCATTCCACTGTCGAACAGCTCTTACAGTTAGTAAGTTTTTTTTGTATGTTTAGTCAGAATCTCCTTTCTTGTAACTTGGAGCCATTGATTAGTAGGTTTAGGTATTAGCACTGAAAGTTAAATGGTACAAAGGATACGATACGATAATCTTTATTGTCATTGTCCCATCCAGAACAGTGAAATGGAAAAAATCTACATAAGACATTCAAAAACAAACAAGCCTGCTATCCCAGCTATCCCAACCTGGTTAGCCCCCTAAAAACTCTGATACCCTGTTTTTAAATACAATATACTCCCATAGAGACTACCTTACACTGCATTTAAAACCAAAATCACATTTGGATAGAAACTGTTTCTCAGGCGGCTAGTCCTAGTCTTTATAACCCTGTACCTTCTTCCAGAAGGCAGAAGCTGAAAGAGATGATTTCCGGGGTGCGCACTATCCTGCGCTATCTCTGCAGCTTTCTTATGGCACCTGGAAGCATAGATTTGATCCAAGGTGGGAAAAGTGCACCCAATTATTCTCTCTGCAGTCTTTACAACCCTGGACAGCATTGTTTTTTCCCTGACCGCGCAGCTCCCAAACCACACACACAGACCATAAGTTAATACACTCTCAACAGTACAATGGTAAAATGTCATCAATAGGTCCTGTTTTTCCAGAGGATTCTCAGAAAATATTCCCATAATCTTAATGCCCTTTTGTGCACCTGCAGAAGCTGGCTGGCATACAATGTTGGAATGGATAAATAGACTTGATAGACCTCAGTCTAGCCCAATAAGGCAATACTTACACTATAATATTATCTACAGCAAATGAGGAGGGTCAAATAATCACAAACTTTTTATAGAAGAAGAATTAAGAGGCTGGTTTGGGCTCAGAGAATAGCTGTAATGTACACTCCTTTTGGGAACAGAGCAAATTATCTGTAATCTACATTTAAAGCGGTATCATAACACTTTAAAGAGGCTTCCTGGTTTCCGCTAAAGAATCCTAGGAGTTTGTTTAGGGTGCTGAGAGTTGATCAGAGACCACTATTCCTGTCAAAGAGCATTCCCAGCGTTCCCGAGGAAGAAGAGTTGGGTGGAATAACAACTCTCAGCACCCATAACAACCGTTTCAGTTAAACACGTTGTAAACTTTGTATGAGAAATCGGGGTGGCAAAAATGGATCTCCACAGCGCCATCTGGTGTCACAGTGTTATAATGCATATAGTAAAGGTAAAGGTACCCCTGCCCGTACGGGCCAGTCTTGACAGACTCTGGGGTTGGTGCGCCCATCTCACTCTATAGGCCGGGGGCCAGCGCTGTCCGGAGACACTTCCAGGTCACGTGGCCAGCGTGACATCGCTGCTCTGGCGAGCCAGAGCCGCACACGGAAACGCCGTTTGCCTTCCCGCTAGAAAGCGGTCCCTATTTATCTACTTGCACCCGGGGGTGCTTTCGAACTGCTAGGTTGGCAGGCGCTGGGACCGAGCAACGGGAGCGCACCCCGCCGCGGGGATTCGAACCGCCGACCTTTCGATCGGCAAGCCCTAGGCGCTGAGGCTTTTACCCACAGCGCCACCCGCGTCCCGGGTGCATATACAATGCATATACAATGCATATATAATGCATTGTATTATAATATATAATGCATATACAATGCATATATTGTAAAGCACTTTTTCTTTGCCAGTGTAGCTGAGTCCCTTTGGTCTCACTGATGTGGTCAAAAGAAAGCAGAGCAATAGTATATTATTATTATTATTATTATTATTATATACCATATAATAATATTAATATTATTATAGTATAACAGCAGCAGCAGCAGCAACAACAACAACAACTGAAATCATTATAATGTGGATTGAGCTTTAAACTCTATTTTGAATTAGTGGAATATCTTAATTGTGTATCTCCGACTGGTTGTAGTGTTAGTATTGCATTTCCTGCAAAAGCACTTGGGAATGGAGGTACGGAAAGACGATTACATCGACTAAGTGTTCATTTAAATAAAAATTAAAAATTACTGTATCTTTGTCTCTCACTGACCCCCGCGTTAGTTCCTTCAAGTGTAACAGAGCCCTCTAGTGGTAAAGACCTTCTACTAATTACAACATTTGCAGGAATACCACTTAGGGCAGTGGTCAGCAACCTTTTTCAGCCGTGGGCCGGTCCACCGTCCCTCAGACCATGTGGTGGGCCAGACTATATTTTGAAGAAAAAATAAGGAACGAATTCCTATGCCCCACAAATAACCCAGAGATGCATTTTAAATAAAATGACACATTCTACTAATGTAAAAACACAGTGATTCCCAGACCATCCATTGGCCGGATTTAGAAGGCGATTGGGCCGGATCTGGCCCCCGGGCCTTAGGTTGCCTACCCCTGACTTACGGTCTGGTGGAAGAGAAGAAAGACTTGCATCCGTTGAGCATAGACCCACGGAATTATGTCATGTGTCAGTATGGCAGCTCGCACCAAAGTGGCCCCTTAGCATTTCAGAGAGATCATGACAAGTAATTTATTGCTAGCCATCATTTTTGAAGAGTAAGAACATAAAAATAACTTTGCAGGATCTAGTCCAGAATCTTGTTCTCACCACACCTAGCCAGGGAATGTAATCAATATGAGGATGACACTCATCTCTATTTCTCCTTGCCATTTGGATCAGGTGAAGTCTGGCAGATGACAGACCAGTGTGTGGAGGCAGTGCTGGGTTGGGTGAGAATGGAGCTCGTTTTAGGGTGGCACCGCTAGTTTGGCCACACTGGGTAAGGTGCCAGAACAATACTGCAGACCCTCCAAGTGTCCCTATTTTCCAGGGGCGTCCCTGATTTAGAGAAGCTGTCCCGGTTTCTGATTCTGATTTGATCCTGGGATGTCCCATTTTTCCTTAAAAGTTAAAGGGACCCCTGACCATTAGGTCCAGTCGTGACCGACTCTGGGGTTGCGGCGCTCATCTCGCTTTATTGGCCAAGGGAGCTAGCGTACAGCTTCCGGGTCACGTGGCCAGCATGACTAAGCCACTTCTGGCGAACCAGAGCAGCGCATGGAAACGCCGTTTACCTTCCCGCCGGAGCAGTACCTATTCATCTATTTGCACTTTGATGTGCTTTCGAATTGCTAGGCTGGCAGGAGCAGGGACCAAACAACGGGAGCTCACCCCATCGCGGGGATTCGAACCGCCGACCTTCTGATTGGCAAGTCCTAGGCTCTGTAGTTTAACCCACAGCGACACCCGCGTCCCTCACTTTTCCTTAGGATGTCCCTATTTTCAAGGTAGAAATGTTGGAGGGTATGGAGTTATCCACTGCCCGAGCCATCTGAAGGCAATCCTGTATAGGGAAGTTTTTGATTTTTTTAATGTTGAATGTTTTAATATATGTTGGAAGCTTCCCAGAATGGAATGGGACGCCCCTATTTCCATCAGAGAAATGTTGGAGGGTACGATGCTGTAGAATGGAGTGCGAAGGGGGGGTGCCAAATTTTAGCGTCGCACAGGGCGCTGTCGAAATTTGAGAGCCCAAAGTCTGCCACTGATGAGAGCCAATAAACAGATCCTGAATCCTGACAAGGCAGAGATTCTGTGGATAGGTGCTTTCTCGGATCCAGGAAATAAGAGTTTAGCCTTGGTCACGTCAACCAAAACATCTGGAGGGCTTAATGTCAGAGAAGGCTTCTTTGGAGCCTGATAATGGAATATAGTGAACTGCCTTTCATAGGGAGCGAGGGATAAATCCACCTTTGTATTCTCCAGTGCCGTCCACCAGCTCTGAGATTGACCACCTATTCATTCAGCAATTTCCGCACTGTCTTTAAATGCTGTGTTTTAAAACTTGCCTTCCCTGGCATGGAAGACCACATGTTTTCCACAGTCCAAATTCTCAGCCTCTTCCTCCTCCTCTTCATCTAAGTAAGAAGCTGGCTCCTTGCTTGCTTGCTTGCTTGCTTGCTAGTATTTTCAGCCTCCCAAACCTGCTTATTTTACATCACTCTTTCTGGTGCATACATTAAATCTTTCCCTTCCGAGAAGATGAAAAGAGAATGAAAGAGATAGATAGAGAGGGTTTCAAGGACCGTGATGGCAGCGTAATTTGCTTACTTTTAAAAAAGGGGACTTGCGCGATGAAAATAGCCCGTTCATAAGAAAAATGTTTGTTTTTGGAAGGAGAGAGGCAGATGAAAAGAGGCTTCATCTGGGCAAAAGTGGCTGCTCTCTCCTGCATACCGCCCCCCTCTCCTCAGTGGCAGGCAAAAATCTGGAAAGCTAATCAAGCAAGGTTGGGTGGGACAAAACAGCTGTTTCTTTAAGGAAAGCTAGCGAGAGCATTACAGGCCAAGTCTGGAATTTGACACTGTGACAATGGAAGGAATGACATTAAACAGAGCTTCTTTCTATAGAACACTGATGCCTGTTGACTCCATGGGAGCCTGATATTGCTTTTGGTGCAACGGATGATATATTGGACAAAGAAGGTGACCAGATGCCTGATTTTCTTCCACCTCTCTGTGACAAATTGTCCTTGCACCCCGTTTCAAAGACAATTAAAATCACAGAAATTCCTGACCTCATCTGGTACAGTCACCTCTTGTGCAAAAAAGGGATATTGGGGAATTCTGATGGGAGCAGAAATTGCTGATATTCACTTCTTCATCCCATGTCCGCAACGGAAATCAGTCCAGCAGATATCACCAACATTCTCTGTTGTTGCTTTCAGCACTTGACCTGGGTTTGTGTTTCCATTGGAAAATTAGGCACAGTGGAGACTGTAGTGCCTTTATGAAATCCGGTTTATATACACCTGAGTCTGGATGGAGAGAGAGTTCTGAGCATCACATCTCAAGAGAGGCTGGCTTCCCACAGTGGCGCACCATCAAGGGCAGCCAAAACATCTTTGTGTCTCTGACCCCACCCTTCTTCTTCTCCCAGGCCCTTGCTAAAATGCAACCCAAGCCTCATGCAAAAAGGACACTTTTTTCTGTGATGACATCATGCCCCCTGTAACCTTGGCAACCTCTCCCTCCCAACTCTACTATTGTATTTTGCTAACTAACACTCAGCTGGGAGAAAGACTCCACCCCTCCTTCTTGTCTGACACTGAATGTCCCACCTTTGCTCAGGGTAATGACATTGCCATCGCTTGTTTAATGGCACCAGTCTCAGCCAGTCTCCTGAGGAAGTTGGCTTGATGTTTTTAAGGCCTTATTAAATCCATCGATTAAGCCCCACATTTACTGATTGCAGAAATTATGGGGAGAACCTGGTGCTGGAATTTTAGGGGATCCCTTCCCCTTGCAAACTCATAACAATATTAATATAAATAAACAGCTGCCAACTGCTATGATTTATAATGAATACATTCCCTAACTAACCCCTGGTTCTTTCTTCCAACCTCCAATGTACAAACGACTCCTTTAAAGCTTGCTTTAAAGGACTCTTCCTGAGACAAACATTGCAGGCTGCATTCAACTAACCTGGTAAGATGGTGGTAGCCAGCACAAGGATTCCCACTATCGCAGAGGGGCTTTCCCATCTTCTCTCCCCGTGCCCACACAGTATGTGCCTCCCCCCAATGTCCTATGGAGGGTCACACAGAAAGAAAGAAAAGTTTGTGTGAGGGTTTTGAGGACATGGAGAAAATCCCCATAGTTGCAAATGAGCCACAGACCCTCCAAGTGGCCCTATTTTTCAGGAACAGTCCTGGATTTACAGAAGTCATCCCGGTTTCTGATTTGATCCCGAAATGTCCCACTTTTCCTTAGGACATCTCTATCAGAGAAATGTTAGAGGGTATGGAGTTATGTGACCCTCAAGCCAAGGAGATAAGTAACTATGCAACCTTTAGAAGACATCTGAAGGTAGCCCTGTATACGGAAGTTTTAAAATGTTTAATGCTTTTTTATGTTTTTATATACAGTGGTACCTCGGGTTACAGACACTTCAGGTTACAGACACTTCAGGTTACAGACACCACTAACCCAGAAATAGTACCTTGGGTTAAGAACTTTGCTTCAGGATGAGAACAGAAATTGCGCAGCGGGAGGCCCCATTAGCTAAAGTGGGGCCTGAAACTGAAAGAACAGTTTCAGGTTAAGAACCGACCTCCAGAATTAATTAAGTTCTTAACCTGAGGTACCACTGTATGTTGGAAGCCACCCAGAGTGGCTGAGGCAATCTAGTCAGCTGGGCGGGGTATAAATAATAAAATTGTTGCTGTTGTTGTTGAATAAAAGGTAAATGGACTCCTGACCATTAGGTCCAGTCATGGCCGACTCGGGTTGCGGTGCTCATCTCGCTTTATTGGCCAAGGGAGCCGGCGTACAGCTTCTGGGTCATGTGGCCAGCATGACTAAGCCTCTTCTGGTGAACCAGAGCAGCGCACGGAAACACCGTTTACCTTCCCACCGGAGTGGTACCTGTTGATCTACTTGCACTTTGACGTGCTTTTGAACTGCTAGGTTGGCAGGAGCAGGGACCGAGCACCAGGAGCTCACCCCGTCGCGGGGATTCGAACCACTGACCTTCTAATCGGCAAGTCCTAGGTTCTGTGGTTTAACCCACAGCGCCACCCGCATCCCTAGTCAGATGGCTCCATACTCCATACTCCCCATCATTTCTCCGATGAAAATAGGGACGTCCTATTCATCAGTCAGATGAATAGGACCTCCCAATTTTCATCGGAGAAATGTTGGGGAGTATGGAGCCATAGAGAGGGAAGCTTCCACAATTTAAAGTCACCTGTGCATCCATCAGAGATGGAGAATCAGCACCGAGACCCCTCCATGGAGCCCCACACAAGGGCCATGGAGGCTATTTACTTTCCTTCCTTCCTTCACGCCCCCCACCCATCCACTGCCTTATCCAGGTTGGAGTGATAATAAACTCTTGTGCTGCTTTCAGCTTCGCATGCAGAGGACAGGAAACAAGCCGTCTGGCTGACTGACTGCCTTGAGTGTTCCAGCAGGCGCCTGGGCCGGTGTAGGCTCCTTTTGAAAGATAAAGCTGTTTGGAGGACTGGGTAAAACAGGCGCATGAACTCCAGCATGGAGGAGAAGGAGAAGGGGGTGGGGAGCCCATAAATATTAACAAGCGCTATGTGTCGCTCGCTGCATCCCCATAAAATGAGATTTGGGAGGCTATTATTACACTACTCTCACTGTTTACAGGAGGAGGGGCCAGAGATGTGCCATTTGGGGTGGGGCAGACACCCTCCCCTAAGGAGACTCAATAGCAGATGATGTTTCCTTGCTTGCAGGTCATTTTAGAACAAGGTTGCCACCTTTCCATCTGGCTTCTGCAGCTGGGTATTTAACAGTGGCCAAATACACAGGTGAAACTCGGAAAATTAGAATATCGTGGAAAAGTTCATTTATTTCAGTAATTCAACTTAAACGGGGAAACTAATATATGAGATAGACTCATGACATGCAAAGCGAGATATGTCAAGCCTTTATTTGTTATAATTGCGATGATCATGGTGTACAGCTGTTGAAAACCCCAAATTAGCAATCTCAGAAAATTAGACTATTAAATGAAATCATCAAAACAAGGACTGCAAATAGAGCAATATTGGACCTCTGAGAAGTAGAAGCATTGCATATGTACTCAGTACTTGGTTTGGGCCCCTTTTGCATCAATTACTGCCTCAATGTGGCGTGGCATGGATGCTATCAGCCTGTGGCACTGCTGAGGTGTTATGGAAGACCAGGAAGCTTCAATAGCAGCCTTCAGCTCTTCTGCATTGCTCGGTCTCATGTCTCTCTCTTGGCAATGCCCCATAGATTCTCTATGGGGTTCAGGTCAGGCGAGTTTGCTGGCCAATCAAGCACAGTAATCCCATGGGCCTTGAACCAGGTTTTGGTACTTTTGGTAGTGTGGGCAGGTGCCAAGTCCTGCTGGAAAATGAAGTCAGCATCCCCATAAAGCTCATCTGCGGAAGGAAGCATGAAGTGCTCCAAAATCTCCTGGTAGATGGCTGCATTGACCCTGGACTTAATGAAGCACAGTGGACCAACACTGCTGATGACATGGCTCCCCAAATCAACACCGACTGTGGAAACTTCACACTGGACTTCAAGCATCTGGCATTGTGTGCCTCCCCATTCTTCCTCCAGACTCTGGGTCCTTGGTTTCCAAATGAGATGCATGCTCTCACCAGAAGAGAGATTTTGTGTGTTGTGTACACAAATGTGCATTGGAGGGGGATGCCAAACTGGATCTTTGACCCAGGTGAAATAAAGTCTCATTTTGCCCCTGATCAAAGCAGCAGGGGAGGGGCTCCTGGCAATGGCAGAACTTCATTTGCTAGGGTAGGCCAAGGTGAGGATGGAGGTGCCACTGATGCTGAACTCCCAACCTCATGCACCACTGCAGATTAAAAGCATTAGAGCAGCCCATGCTGGATTTTTTCCTTCTGATCAGTTGGTGAACCTTCTGAAGCAAGGTTGGCCAATTCAGAAGTCTCAATAAGTTAAGCTGTCTCTGTTTTGTTGTTGTTGTTGTTTAGTCGTGTCCGACGTCCATGACCCCATGGACCAGAGCACGCCAGGCTCCTGTCTTCCACTGCCTCCCGCAGTTTGGTCAAACTCATACTGGTAGCTTCGAGAACACTATCCAACCATCTCGTCTTCTGTCGTCCCCTTCTCCTTGTGCCCTCCATCTTTCCCAACATCAGGGTCTTTTCCAGGGATTCTTCTCTTCTCATGAGGTGGCCAAGGTATTGGAGCCTCAGCTTCAGGATCTGTCCTTCCAGTGAGCACTCAGGGCTGATTTCCTTCAGAATGGATAGGTTTGATCTTCTTGCAGTCCATGGGACTCTTAAGAGTCTCCTCCAGCACCATAATTCAAAAACATAAAAATAAAAAGTCTCTGTTTAGTGTAGTTAATTTATGACAATTTTAAAATATCTGGTTCTAAAAATAAAAACAAAAGAACACCCACCTGATGGTATCTTACAACAGATTAAAATGTATAAAAATTAAAACAAAACAATAATAATACAAAACAGTGTAAACAGTATTGTAACATAACAATCACATTACCCCAGCAGACAAAACATCAGGGATTATCCACTAAAAAAGCAACCCATTGAAATCAACCATCATAGCCTATCAAATGTGCGAGGGTAGTCTTATTTTAATATGTTGCAAGTTGGAGATCATTTGCTTAATGTGTTGCATATCACTTGATTTAAACCCAGAGTGTCTGCAGCAGTCAGGAGGACGCCTGTCTGCCAGATGTTGGTGGACTCCAACTCCCATCAGCCCCAGCCACCCTGGCTAGTGGTCAGGGATGATGGGAGTTGGAGTCCCAAAAACATCAGATTGGCAACCTGAAGCACCACAAACAAACAACTCAAGGGAAAACAGAAAATGAAGCAGGAAGGGAGGCAAGGACTGGTGGTTTCTTATAGTGATGTCCATCACATCTTCCAGACTCTTCAAGCATCCCTAATTTCCAGGGACGTCCCTGATTTAGAAAAGCTGTCCTGGTTTCTGATTTGATCCCGGAATGTCCCGCTATTCCTTA
>JAXCMG010000064.1:3295714-3343683 GCA_034642415.1 Podarcis siculus | reverse complement strand
TCCAACAGCAATCGCAGATAGAGACGGTCAAAAAAGTCAAATACCTCGGCATCTGGCTAACATCTAAAAATATAGACCTATATAAAAACAATTACGAGCCGATGTGGAGGGAAATAAAGAGAGATTTAGAAAAATGGGGATGGTTAAAATTGTCAATGTGGGGAAGGATGAATATAATTAAGATGAATGTTCTATCAAGATTAATGTTTCTATTTCAGTCTATCCCTATAATAAAAGGGAGCAGGATTTTCAAAGAATGGCAGAGGACAGTTTCGAGATTTATATGGCAGGGCAAAAAACCCAGAATTCAATTCAAATTACTAACAGATGTAAAGGAAAGGGGGGGCTTTGCCCTGCCAGATCTGAAACTATACTATGAGGCATCATGCCTAAGTTGGTTAAAAGACTGGGTCAAACTGGAAAATACGGAGCTACTCGACTTGGAGGGCTTCGATAACTACTTTGGCTGGCACGCCTATTTGTGGAAGAACAAAATGAAAGCACATAAGGGGTTTGGCAATCATATCTTCAGAGGGCCGTTAATTGAAGTGTGGGAAAGATACAAAAACGTGCTAGAACCGAAAACACCACACCGGCTATCACCTCTTGAAATAACAAGTATAAAAACTATCAACATGAGAAGCAACTGGGCAACATACAACCAGTTAGTAATTAAAGTAGATGGGAAATGGAGAACTAAACCTTACGAGCAGATAAAAGAATATGTCTATGATTGGCTTCATCACCAACAGGTCAACCAGATGCTTAGCAAAGATATTAGAGAAAGAGGCTATGCAGACAAAGATTCGAAATTCCAGACGGAGATAATAAATAATAAAGTGAAAAATATATCTAAGATGTATAGGATGCTGTTAGACTGGAACCTAGGCGACGAGGAAGTCAAATCAGTGATGATCCGCTGGGCAAAAGACATAGGTCATAGTATACAATTCAAGGACTGGGAAAGACTATGGAGAGACGGGTTGAACTTTACGGCGTGTACTGTGATAAAGGAAAATGTTATGAAGATGTTCTACAGGTGGCACTTGACACCCATAAAACTTTCAAAAATGTATAAGGTGGATAACAAGTGTTGGAGGTGTAAAGATGCAGAGGGCTCCTTCTACCACATGTGGTGGGAGTGTGGAAGGGTAAAACAGTTCTGGGAGAAGGTATATATCGAATTAAAAAAGATATTAAAGTACACGTTCATAAAGAAACCAGAAATCTTCTTACTAGGGATATTAAGACAAGAGATAAAAAAGGAGGATCGTAGACTGGTATACTATGCGGTTACAGCAGCAAGAGTTTTAATAGCCCAGAGGTGGAAACAGCAGGAAACCCCAACAGTGGAGGAGTGGAGATCTAAATTATCGGAATATGCAGAGCTCGATAAATTAACGGGGAAAATTAGATATATAAAAGACCAAGTGTTCATTAAGGATTGGGGAAAATATACAGATTATCTGGAAGGTATCAGTGAAGGACAAATAACGCTAAAGGGATTTAAAGATGTACTGTGATAGACCATGGGTTATTGTCTAAGGAAAATAGAGAACAAAATTGGAGACAATGACAATATAAACGATGAAACGTGTAATTTTATTTATTGCTTCGAATGACTGCGGCCAAGCTGAAGGAAGTCCTGAAAGAAATAGTTATGTTATAGGAGAATTGTGAAAAAGAAATAAAATAAAATAAAATAAAATACTAAACATTAAAAAAACAACCTTCCCTATACAGGGCTCCCTTCAGATGGCTCGAGGGTCACATAATACCATACGCTCCAATATTTCTCTGACATCCTACGGGAAAGTGGGACATTCTGAGATCGAATCAGAACCTGGGATGGTTTCTGTAAATCCGGGACTGTCCCTGGAAAATAGGGACACTTGAAGGGTCTGCCTTCCAAAACAATCCCCAAAACATTGTGTGAGTGGAGAACTCTGTCTGGAGCTAAATGTCCGGTGCTGCTTGTTAAAATGTTCTAGTCTAGACTCTGAAGACAAGGGCTAAATATGTTTTGAAGGCAGTTCAGGATGATTAGCCACAGCCTAAGCTGTCTGCAATGCTGTGCTCTTTTTGTTCTGAAGGTGAGCGAACATGTGCAGCAGTATGTTTGTGCCAGAAGGAGCGGATTTGGTCAATGAGCCAAATCTGAAAAAGAGCTGGGCTTTTAAATGCAGTTAGTGCAAAGTGTGAGAAAAGTGTGCCCTCCCATTATTCTGGACCACAACTTCTTTCAACCCTGACTATCAGCCAGCTGGGGATAATGGGAAATGTAGTCCAAAGCATCAGGAGAGCACTATTGAGGAAGGCTGGCCTCCACCTAATAAATGAATACCAACAGACCACTTGGTCTTCCGCTGGTGTATCACAGCCTAACAAGTGAGTAATACCAGTGGAAATTCCTCATTTTACCTTCTTAAAGATCTTTGTTGTGGAAAAAGAAGGGTATGAAGAAATAAATTTATGTACAGTGTGTTCTCGAGAGGGGAAGAGAACCTAACTGTGATGGCCTGGGATTTGGATTTGGATGCTGAACCTGAGGAATCCCAGCCTGCACAGGAGTCCCCGCCTCCAGAACCAGCTGAGCCGGGGCTGGGGCTTGCGCCTGAAGGGTCCTCACCTGTGCTGGATCCTCAGGTGCAGGCACCAGCTGAGTCTGCTCTGGCTCCTGAGGGAGTGGAGGACCCACTGCCTGCAGGTGCTCCACTCTCAGCCCCGTCAGGGGAAGCTGAGGTTACCTCTGGGTCCGGTAACCCTCCAGCTTCTCCTGAGCTGCAGAGGCTCAGGGCAGAGAGGCGGAGGGAACTAAGTTCCCACAGGAGGAGTGCTCACCTCCAGGCCAGGAGAGGCAAGTCACCTGAGGATCGGGGCCACCCTGTGCCATGAGGCAGATAAAAGCCAGCCAGCCTCAGTCCCAAGTTGCGGGAGCAACTTTGTTGATTTTCAGTTCCTGCCTGTTCCCTGTCCTGCTATCCTGCCAGAGCTCCTGACCTCACCCTACTACCTGCCCTGCATCCAGCTTCAACTTTTTTGGACTGCCTCCATACTGCACCTTTGACCTCGGACTGGACTCGGACCTCGCCTCTCGGTTAGCCCACGGGACCAGCACACTAATATGGCTGCAACTGGGTCTTTGCTTATCAGTAGAGAAAGTTCCAGCCATGTTGCATGGAGAACGTAAGCAGCAGAACGATGGAGAAGAGGATGAGAAAAGAACAAAAATAAGAGTGGGTCCCACACTGAAAGTTAGGGTTAAGAGTGAGATCTGATCTGTATCTTTAAATTCTTAGATGTGCTGAGAATATTCTGTTCAGTTCTACTCTTAAGTGGTAGCACTTAGGAAAGATTACAGCAGGTGAAGTGTACTCATTAAGCCCACAGGTAAAATCACAGGTAAGCAAGAGGTGAAGAAGAAGGAGAAGAAGAAGACACAGCCTCATCAGGCAGGCTTTATCAGGACCATGGAAAGCTCCAAGTGAGTTCTACTGGCTCCACATCTTGGGCAATGGGAAAGATGTTGTCTCAGTGAGAAGTTGCTGCTCCAAGTCCTGTTCAGCAGTTAGCCCTGACTCCTAAAGGAGATGGTGGTGCATTTACCAGGTCCTTGTCCAGTTCTACAATACAATCTCTGGTTTTTGTGACACAGAGGAGACAAAGAAGTTATTGGGGAGTCATCCTCAGAGCCTGAGGGAGTTGGAAGAGGTATGTCCCCACAGGAGGGCACAGGAGGAAATGCTGGATGTTCCTCCTTGATGAATTTGCATCTTCACCCTCACCAGAGCCTTCCCTGGGGCAGTACAGGAGTCATGACAGGGAGACAACTAAATTGCAGTCCCTTTCACCAATTTCTCCCCATCATATTTGCTTTCCTGCTCATTTTCATGGGTGGAAGAAAGGAAGGGACATCACAGCCAGGGAAATAATTTGAGAGACAAGCCACGTCTCTCTCGTTTCCCTCCTGCCGCATGGCACGTAAGACCAGACCTCTGGGCTGCGATGTGACAGCCCTAAAAGGTGTGATGCGGTCTTGGAAATGTTTAAGCCCACTGAGCTGGAGGATATGCTTTATGACAAACCCAAGCTGCAAGGAAAGAGAGACGCAGACATGCTAAATTTATTTAGTAAATCAACCCTCTCCCGAAACCCAACCTAATGGAAAGAAAGATGGAAGACCTCAAAGGTCTGATCTTCATAGCTCCTGAGTTTCTTTGAGTTGGCCGTGGTATGTATTCTGGATTGAGCCTTCATTCTGCGCCTCAAAGTACCTTTCTGTCCAGTTCCTATTGGTACTGGAAAGGACTTTGTTTAATAGATCAGCTTGTGTTTGTGGAGTCATTTGCAGATGGAAATATAGAAAATCCTCATCTTTGTTATTTTATTTAACCGTAGAAGCAAAACAAACATTTAAAAGTCTTGCATTCTGATAAATAAATTATGATGAAGCAAAGAAGCACATTTTGTTTTTTTGTTTTTTTAAAATAATATTTATTAAAATTTTCAAAAATACAGAAAGTAAAGATTAAAGAATGTTCAAGACCTTATTTTCATATATCAGCTTTCCGGGACTCCCCCCTTCCCCCACCCCTACCATATTCCCCTTTCACATTGTTGGCTCTACAAGTTCCCAGTTCTGATTAAAGCTTAGCTTATTTCACCCATTCTTCAAATTTAAATTTAAGTTTATACAATCCTCATATTAAGAAACAAAAGTTCCTTCCCCAGGGCCCACCCCATTTTCGTTCCACAATTTCCCCTTTATTTAATGGTAAAAACACCCCACAATAGAAATATAAGAAACAAAAATTGAAAAATATAATAAATGAAAAGAAACCAATTCAGCAAAAAGTTGACAAGCCTTTGGATTCTAGTTCTCCCCCCCTGTCCCCGGTTTAATTTCCCCCTGATCACCAATCCATGTTAGCTGCCTGGAATTCTTAAGATCCAAAAATCACATTTTCCCCCAACTCTCGCTGGCTTTTCTTTTTATAATTATTTTTAAAGTTATTTTTAAACCATATTAACTTCAGATCTTTTATTAAAAGAAGCACATTTTGCCCCAGAAACAACATGGTGGCTTGCTGTTATTGCTTTTAATTCTCAAATTTATTAAATATTAACGTGCCATACAAAGTTTTCTTACATTTGCAAAAAACATAGGACAACGGTATGCTATACAGATGAAGAGGTAATTAACAATAAGCAAAAGTAAGTAACACAGAAGGCTGATCGCCGAAGAATTGATGCTTTTGAATTATGGTGCTGGAGGAGACTCTTGAGAGTCCCATGGACTGCAAGAAGATCAAACTTATCCATTCTGAAGGAAATCAGCCCTGAGTGCTCACTGGAAGGACAGATCCTGAAGCTGAGGCTCCAATACTTTGGCCACCTCATGAGAAGAGAAGACTCCCTGGAAAAGACCCTGATGTTGGGAAAGATGGAGGGCACAAGGAGAAGGGGACGACAGAGGACGAGATGGTTGGACAGTGTTCACGAAGCTACCAGCATGAGTTTGACCAAACTGCGGGAGGCAGTGGAAGACAGGAGTGCCTGGCGTGCTCTGGTCCATGGGGTCACGAGGAGTCGGACACGACTAAACAACTAAACAACAACAAGTTACACACACACTAGAGTTTCACTAAGCATGTTCATATCCATGTATTCTTGTATAAAAAGATTGTGTGAATAATTGCCATTTCCTTTATGTTCTGTTTCAGGAGAAGATCAATTCTCTACAACTGGAGAAATGTATTTGACACATCTAGTTTTGGTCCAGGCATTTTAATACATTCATAAATGGATTCCAAATGGCGAAGAAAAAGTACATTGGCTTTGCTTTCCCCTTGGCTAAATTTGCAGTAAATATCCATTTTTTCTGCAATACTGTTGTTCCAAAATCTGTGGAGCCACACATCCAAAGTAAGTGTACTTGACAGTTTCAAACTTTTTTTCTGTCTCCAGCCTTACAGGAATTGTTTGTTTTTGACATCTTCATTCTTCCACCTCCTATATATTCAGAACTGCCAACTGAGTGATACGGTTTGCTTTGTAATCGCAGTGATCTCCTTAAAAATCATGGTCCAATGTGATGCATTGGCCAGACATTCCCAACACTTATGTATATATGAGCTCCGTAGCCTATACTGTATATAACAGTTATAACACTCAGAACTGAACTAGGTGGCATTTAGTGGAGTTAGGTACCAGCAATGGATCCTTCTTAAGGAACATTCTCTAGCCATTGCAGAGACAGATTTTACAGGTTGTTTATTCCACAAGTTAGCCCAGGTATCATCTTGTACAACGTGTCCAATATCATGTTCCCAGAGCCCTTTTAACGAATAAAAGAATTTGCTGTTTTGTCAGCTGGAAAGGAATATATCCTGGAAGCCAGACCTTAAGTAGTATGCTCAGATTCTACTATAAGATATTCAGACCTGGTAAGGGATATTGCATTCTTTCTCATAGCCTGTAAAATTGTAAAAATGATGAACCTGGTAAAAATTAAAGCTCAAATATACGGTAAATTAATGGCTACCGAAAGGCCCCCAGACTGACTATGAAAAGAGGCAAGGTAAAATGTTAAAGTATATTTTGAGGGAAGGTTTCAGAATGGAGTTTGCACATACCTGAGCAATCACTACCACTACCACCGCTGAAGTGCTTGATTCCATGGGCTTTGAGAACTAAAATTAAGGTAAGAATTGGGGGTATTGTGACCCTCTCAATGTTGTTCAACTCCCATCTTCCCATATCATTGAGTATGCTAGACCAGCACCCCTGACTTAAGAGAATCCCAACTCCACCAACATGTTGTCAGTAGATTAATGCCACTGGTGGTTACACAAGGACACACCAGTCTGTGCCACGTGTCAACCACAAGAAGAAAACCGGGGCATCTTTGGCTGCAAGCTACCCTGGTGCCCCACACAGACCCATTCAAAGAACAGCAATAATCGCTTATTTCCTCTCCTGATTGGTTTGGAGGATCATACCATGGAAAGCATAAACATGAAGTTTGTTTTTCAAGCCAGAGTATATTTTCTTTCGAATGCCCTGGTTATTTTGACTGAAAATAACAGAAGGTGTGAAATGTCTTCTTTTGGCACCAAGGAAGTCTCACCTGGCTCCCTTCAATGTCGCAGTCTGAAGTGTGGAGACAATGTCCAAGGTTCCATTGCTTGTGGGTGGAGTGATTTGCCTCCTCCATCCTCTGTCCCAGCGAGTGTTAACAACTTACTGCCCACTTGGCTTCCTAAGCTATAATTCACAAGCTCGCCGAATCCTGCCCCTGCAGAGAATACTGCTTTTGTGACCTTTGAGAACAGGTGGGTTTGTGGGTTGTTAACTCAGCTATATATTCCAAAATAGACTATTGAGAAAAGCAACCTCCTCTGGGCATGAGGGTGTGGGTGGCATAAATATATTTCACTGCAGAAAATAAGTTTCTGATAGTTCTCAACGTTATTTTTTTAATGCTTTATTCTTTTTATTGGTGGTGATAATGGATTCTTTCTGGCAGTAGCAATTGGGGCCTTAAACATCTAGTACAGGGGTCAGCAAACTTTTTCAGAAGGGGGCCCATCCACTGTCCCTCAGACGTAGTGGGGAGCCGGACTATATTTTTTGGGGGAGGGGGGAATGAACGAATTCCTATGCCCCACAAATAACCCAGAGATGCATTTTAAATAAAAGCACACATTCTACTCATGTAAAAACACCAGGCAGGCCCCACAAATAACCCAGAGATGCGTTTTAAATAAAAGGACACATTCTACTCATGTAAAAACATGCTGATTCCCGGACCGTCCACAGGCTGGATTTAGAAGGCAATTGGGCTGGATCCGGCCCCCAGGCCTTAGTTTGCCTACCCATGATCTAGTAATGCCAGCAAAGACATTCCTCCATCTCCTCCAGTCATGAGCCCCTCAGTAAATGACATTTTGGTTGTCGTGTATGAAGGCCACTCAAAAAAAGCAGCCCTGCAGGATCTGACCAAAGGCCTATTTAGTCCAATATTCCAAAACCTCCAACATTTTTCCAATGAAAATAGGGATGTCCTGTTCAATAACAATTTTATTATTTATACTTCACCTATCTGACTGGGTTGCTCCAGCCACTTTATAATGTTATTATAAAAACATATTAAAACATTTAAAACACCTTCCCCATATAGGACTGCCTTTAGAAGTCTTCTGAAGGTTGTGAAGTTACTTATCTCCTTGGCTCGAGGGTCGCATAATACCATACGCTCCAATATTTCTCTGATGAAATAGGGATGTCCTTAGGAAAAGCGGGGCGTATCAGGATCAAATCAGAAACTGTAAATCTAGGACTGTCGTGGAAAATAGGGACACTTGGAGGGTCTGATATTCTGTTTCCATAGTGGACAATAGGGCTGCCATATGTCCAAACATATGGGCTTTCAAAGGCAGAACTGAGTTGAAGAATGGAGAATGAAGTTAATGGACTATGCAGAACTAGATAAACTAACAGGAAGGATTTGAAACCGGCGGGACCATAAATTCGCAGAAGACTGGAGTAAATTTACGGACTACTTGAAATTTGTGAGGATCAGACGACGTTTGTAGGTTTTCAAGAAGTTTTGTGAGGAGTATTATTGGAAGTATTGCAAAAATGGAGAAGGGGAAGGATGATTTGTTAAGAGATGTAAAGGCAATATAAAGTTAAGAAATGCATAAGAAGTGGTTAAAACGGTGGATCATCAGAGGTGCTGATGGAAGTCTAAAAAAGATTGTATAAGTGATAAGTTTTGTGGTACATTTTATAATTTATATGTATATATATATATATATATATATATAAAACAAAGGCAGAATTGATATCCGGGGTGAAAGGCGGAGTATCTTGGGGTATCATGGTTTTTTTAAAAATCTGGCTACCCTAACCTCTTTTGTTCATGTTCCTCAGCAGCTGGCATTCATTCAGAGACATGCTGTCTGCAGTCCTGGAGGTACGGTATAGCCATTACAACTTGGAGCCATTAGAAGCCTCATCTGCCATGATTTGCTCTAATTCCCTTTTAAAGCCATCAAGTTGGTGGCCATCAATACTATCACAATGGGTGATAATGAAACCCATTGTTCAACTTATGTGATGTCTGATGAAGTGCCTGCAGATTATTGACACAATTGCTGTAAATATTGTTGCTGCAAGTCCAAAGTCCGGCTTTCTAAGAAACCATTCCTTTGCCAAAACCTTTTCTCATATGTTAACCAGCATTCAGAACATGATACAGTAGTACCTCGGGTTCAGAACTTAATTCGTTCTGGAGGTCCGTTCTTAACCTGAAACTGTTCTTAACCTGGAGCACCACTTTAGCTATTGGGGCCTCCCGCTGCTGCCACGCCACTGGAGCACGATTTCTGTTCTCATCCTGAAGCAAAGTTCTTAATCCGAGGTACTATTTCTGGGTTAGCGGAGTCTGTAACCTGAAGCGTATGTAACCTGAAGCATATGTAACCCGAAGTACCACTGTATTTTAGAATCAAAAGAACAACTCAAATGTCGCGGACAGTTGGGAAAGTTAATGTTAAATGGTAGGAAATGCATAAAATGTTCAAGTTGACCTTCATTTTACCCCCAAATCTTAGTGGCCCTTCCTGCATCCTGCATTCCTTCCCCACCCTTCCTTCCTATACGAGCAACCAAGGTTGATCCTTGTGACCCTGGCTTCACCCGTTCCAGCTTCCTAGTGCAGCAGAGGCACTGGGTCAGTTTCACAGGCAAAGATCTATAAAGGTCTAGCCACGTCCTGTGTTTAGGCTCTTCAGCTGGAGTTAGCTGGGAAAGCTAACCTAAAGCCCACATAAGAAATCTTCCAGGAAGGAATAAGGAAATACGGCTGATTTTAAACTAAGCTGTTTTTGGTAACAGCTGCCAGACAAAGGAGCTGCAGCCTCTTATTTGGTCTGTGAGAACATCTGCATGATCCTTCTCTGATAGGTTGACTCTGTCCTTCTCCTGCTTGCCCGAGAACTATAAATGCTTCTAGGGTCTTGTTGAGAAATGGCAATCGCAGAGATCCTATGTCAGCTGCAAGTCAGGGCCTCCCCACTCCCTAGAGAGGGAGAAAATTAATGATGACACAAGAATCAGTGTCTTTGTAGCCGAGACTGGGCTTCCATTCTTCCAACTGCCTTGAAGGCTCCTTTGGAGACATGTGGCACAATATAAATCTCATAAAACACGCAAGCAAATAAATTAGATCACTATCAGCTAGAAATGGGTGAGTATGTCAATACTGGTTTCTCTCAATTTCTATTTCCCCCCAAGCTTAAGTATACTTTTCCACATTTCCATATCAGTTTGTGATTTTAATAATAATAACATCCTCATGAAAATTCACCAGCCCTTTAGGACGAATTTATGCCAATATACACATTTTTGCATGTATATGATTGAAATCTCAATTTACTCTACAAGATGGACTATATGTAATGTATTGTAAGACTATTAATAAAGCCTGTTATATTGGGGGGGAAACAATAAATAAAGTAACCACCAATACACCCATTTCAGTTTAAACATAAAAGTCTATATGTTGCTTTGGAAAGTGTGGATTAAGAAAAAATTGCCTGTAAATGCCAGCTAAATTGAATCTCTCATCCCACCCCTAACCTCGTCCCCAGGCTATCTGGCCCTACGCAAGGCTGTCTACCATCGACCCACCACCCCCTGGTAGAGAGAAAGTCTAGAAGCCCCCTTTCTTAAAAACCAAGAGACAATACAGCTTCTGCACGTGCAAAACATTTCTGGGTCTGAGAATTCAATGGGGAGGGGAGTCTGTGGTTACCTACGTGCGGTTTCCTCCATTCATGCTTTATTTAGCAACATGGGATGGATTTGGGTCTCGTGTGTGCCAATGTTACACTGCCCTAGCTCAGTTTCTGTCCGTTTGCACTGGTGCGCGCTAGTGACAGCAGAATCGAGCAGTGTGTAATGGTGTCAAAGGCAAAGCCAGGAGACAAGGAAGCCTGTGTCTGGGAGGAAATATAAATAGAAAGCATTTTGTTCTGCTTTCTGCCGGGGGGATGAGGCAAAGCCACCTCGGAGGTTAAATAAATGATTGGGGCATGTAACAGAGAATCTATTCATGCCTATGCGTTAACGCCTGTTTGTAGAGGGTGTAATGTCATTAATGGGGAGTTTGGTGAGTGGGCCTTGGCCTAGGGAAAGCTGTCATCAAGTTACCTATCGCAGCCCATCTTCAGGTAGGTTTGCATGTGCAAAACTGGGCTTATTTCTATGTGGAAGCACCTGAATCTCCACTGCCCACATCCCAAAGCAGTGTTGTCTGTACTGGTGTATCTTTAATAGATATGGGCAACCCTTGTCCATTTCAGTTTCTCGTGTTTACAATCTTAAATTCAGTTCTCCACATTTTGAAACATTTTCCTTTTTTGCTTTTTTTTTAAAGTCCTCATAAAAATTCATCACTGTTTTAGTGTGAATTTCTCCTATTGTACAGCCTTTTTAAAGCAATTTTGCCTAACATCCGTATTTTTGCAAAGCAGTTTCCCTCAATTTAATGCATTTTGCCTGTTGTTTTCACCAGTACATACATTTTTCCTGACTAATACTATTAGGAAGGTCACGTGGTGAGCATTCAAGCTACTGTCATTCTAATTTCTGGCTGATATTACATCACTGAAAATGTGGAGGTTTGCATAGGAGACAGTTAACAGATCCATAAAGGCTGCCGAAAGTTGGTCAAACCTACTAGCCAGGTCTAACCAGGTACTAAACGAGTGTTTCCCAAACTTGGGTCTCCAGCTGTTTTTGGACTACAACTCACATCATCCCTAGCCAGCAGGACCAGTGATGATGGGAATTGTAGTCTGAAAACAGCTGGAATCCCAAGTCTGGGAAACACTGTACTAAACCTACTAACCAGGTACCTTCCTTTTGTTGCTGTCTGACTGCTTAGAATAGCAGGAGAGGAGGTGGAACATGCTGATGTGTTCCGAATGGGTAAAGGTAAAGGGGCCCCTGACCATTAGGTCCAGTCATGACCGACTCTGGGGTTGCGGCGCTCATCTCGCTTTATTGGCCGAGGGAGCTGGCGTACATGCTTTCAAACACAAAAGGGTCTTTTGTGCACAGATTTAACACCCTGCCACAAAGCAAGTCCACTGCTGCTGCAGCAGCTCACTGGAGAAAGGCAAACTTCTGAGGAGATTTCACCCCTCCCATACCCAAGAATCTCCTGATGGTCTCCTGATGGTCTCTGCTGACTCTCCAGAGAGGAGGAGGCGTGTCTTGCTATCTACTTATTCTGCCCAGCACCACATCAATGTGTGTGAGTGAGAGAGTCAGTCAGTCAGTGTATCGGAGAGAGAGAGAGTGTTAGAGATCGTGTCTAGAGATAAGGTTGCTGCTAAGAGCAGCTGCAGACTCTCAGTGTAGCATTGATTTATGCTTAGAATATTCAGCTCTGTATATAGTTTTGTATCATAGTTGTAGTTACAGAATAAAAGGAAGATATTCTACAGAGCTGCTCTCCGAGTGGTTTATACTCTGCAAGACTCTGCAAAACTCTGCTGCGCAACGACTGTATTATTGAGACAGTGAATCCGGTGCTCTCAGCTCTAAGCTGTGAGTCCACAGCACTGTGACCTGTTCCTGTGAGAAAGGAGGTCTCTGGCAGTGCTACCCAGCTCGCCTAGCCCAGTCGGGGTTGAGGTGCATGAGTCCAGTTGGTGCACTGGCTCAAGGGCGATGCTGACATCTTCTACGTGGAAATTGATTGTGGATTCAGTGCTGTTGCAATTTCACACAATGCTGTCCTCATGAAAATGCCACCTGATATTCCCTCTATCTCGTTTAATCTGCATTTACCATTCCCCCCTTCTTCTTCTTCTTCTTCTTCCTTCTTTCTTCTTCTTCTTCTTCTTCCGTAACAGATTTTCAGCAGAAACAGTAAACCCAGATTAAATGGAAATTTGTTCAATGAGCACAATGTGATCTGGACAATGTGCAAACTGTGCTTGCATGCACACCACTGAATTGGCAATAAACTGCCATGCCAAAGCACCCACCTTTTGCCTTTTACCACAAAACTCAGCTCGGCCTTCTCTGCCTCTTCCCCCCAAACCTGCACCTTCTGTAGTTTTCTTAGCACACACAGATCTCAGTGATCTTGACAAACCTGCTTTCTACCCATTCAGATGCGGGTGGCGCTGTGGGTTAAACCACAGAGCCTAGGACTTGCCGATCAGAAGGTCGGCGGTTCGAATCCTTGCGACGGGGTGAATTCCCGTTGCTTGGTCCCTGCTCCTGCCAACCTAACAGTTCGAAAGCGCCTCAAAGTGCAAGTAGATAAATAGGTACCGCTCTGGCGGGAAGGTAAATGGCGTTTCCATGCACTGCTCTGGTTCGCCAGAAGCGGCTTAGTCATGCTGGCCATATGACCCGGAAGCTGTACGCCGGCTCCCTCAGCCAATAAAGTGAGATGAGCGCCGCAACCCCAGAGTTGGTCACGGCGGGACCTAATGGTCAGGGTTCCCTTTACCTAACAACCACAGGCTAAGATGGCTCTTCTCAGTGTGAGAGGAGATTGGAACATTTGGTATTTATAGTGGACTGCTAGATAAAACTGAGACAAAGGAGCACCCACACATCTGACCCACAACGGAATTCCTTGTGCCCCTCCTCTCCTTCACCCCACAAACAAGCAGGTGTCATTGTGGTACCTTAACGGTAGGAGGGGGACGTCAACAACTCCACTGCCCATTGTCTGTCACCAGCTGTTGACTTCTTGGGAGCCCTTAGAACCAAAGGGAAATATGTAGGATCTGTAGCGCGAGGCCTGTGAAAGGCTTCCTATAATCCCTGCCTTAGCTGCCCAGAGGAAGATAAACAGCCCAAACATAGGCCAGTGAATTACTGTTAATATTATGGAGACCATAAATAGCCAAGTGAAGAGAGAAAGCCACTGGCTGTACCACAGAGTGGTAGGAAGCTCAAACAGAATAATATTTAAAGAAGCAGCCCCACCTCATTAACCGAGGATGAAGGCCAGTATGGCTGGCACTGCAGTTTAGTCAGGCAGGCAAACAGCTGGGGTGTGCGATGCTGGGAAATCAGCTTAGCTTGGCATGAGGACAGGGGCATGCAGTACTGCCAACTTAACTGGCTAGTGGGCACAGAAGAGCCCATTAGCTGCAAAGCTGGCATTGATAGGTAGGATTCAAAGCAGAGGCTCGCTTCACTCTGCCACTCAGAAAGATACATATATATTGTCTCGATCAGAACCCAAAACAATAGGCAAGCACCTTCCTTTCAAACCAGGGAAAGGTCTTTTAATATTGCCTCCAGGTTTCCTTTCCCCAGTCAGAGAGGGATGGGATCATTATCTCTAGGCAAAGGTGATGGTGTTGCAGGGGAGGCAAGACTAGGGGTAGGGGAATCTGTTGGTTTGGTTTCTCTCCATTTTTAATTTTCCTGATCAAAACCACAGCTCTCCACATTTTCACATTGGCTTGCAATTAAAAGGGGGGGGAGAATACTTTATCCCAGCATATGCATTTATGTACGCATCATTTTGCTGGGAGCTGCATTGTCAAATTCAGCGCCGTGCGAATTTTGAACATGTTTCAGTTCACATCTTTTTTTCAGAAAGTACAGATTATGTACGGTTTGTTTTTAAATGGGAACTGAATCTAATTTCTCCCCAGTCCATAGCCAGTGTATACTGCCTGTGTCTTGAATGATGTTGCCACTGCCTGTATTCTGGCAGATGGAAGGCAGGCTGCATAGGCTTACCCCACTCTGATGACCGAGCATCTAACAAGCGCATGAAATTTTTCAAGACATACCTCAGCCTCTCTCACTGGGCACAGTTTGGAAACGGCTGTTCTGTAAGCAGGAAGCACATCAAGGGAAGGGAACGGCACTAAGACCAACTTTTGTTAAGCCTCATGGTGCTTCAGGGAGAGAGTACCTAAAATAAAAGCAAAAAAAAGGGGAAAGGGTAAAAATGTGAAGAAGCAGAGATTAGCTCCTGCATTCATTCTCTGGGCTGTTGTTATGTACTGAGTTGAATAGGATCCAAAATGCAGCAGTCTGATTGGTCCTAGAACAATAGGATTCAGAATGCAGCAGTCTGATTGATCCTAGAACAATAGGATTCAGAATGCAGCAGTCAGATTGGTCCTAGAACAATAGGATTCAGAATGCAGCAGTCTGATTGGTCCTAGAACAGTAGGATTCAGAATGCAGCAGTCTGATTGGTCCGCAGGAGCCACCCAATCCAACTCCAGGTGGAAGTGAATCTGCAACCTGATTGGCCTACAGGAGAATCCCAGAATTAGCCAATCACGTGGGGCCCATTGTGTAAATAATGTATATACAGCAGGCATTTTGGGGGAACTTCTATTCCTCACTACTATAAGCTGAATAAAGAGCATGAAATCCACACTCGACTCCGAGTATATTTCAGCAGTATATATCCTCAGCATCTACAACTGCACAGCTTTACCATGGAATGGAATTTCAGATAAAGGGATAAGTATTTGAGAGGGGGAAGCTCAAAAGAGGAATGCCTGTCCTCCACTCATTAAAAAAGTGATTTGGATTATAGCCATGCCCTGTGCTCCCTATTACACCCTCCCTTCTTCCCCCCCCCCAAGCTAAAAAAAGCTCTACTTTGAGGAAGAGGGAGGGATGGGCCTTCTTCCAGAGAGAGGAGACTCTTTTTTGTACTATAAGATTGAAAGTACACATCTGTAAGGTTATTAGGTACTATATTTACTTCACATATTCATTAAGTTTGGGGCATTATTTTTAAGCCCCCTGAGTATCAACTAATAACAGAAACAACCGAAGCCTTTGAACTTGTAATTCATCATGCCACATAGCCTGATAGCTACATTAGTGAAAATGAAAAATATATGTGCATTACTGACAGAATCAATAATGAAAAGATCATATTTTTCTTTGGGGTTCCTTTGTAAGATATCGGAATGGTTAATGTAATGTAAGTTACACTGAGCTGCACTTGTGGTTTATAACATATCTACCGTATTTTTCGCTCTATAAGACGCACTAGACCACAAGACGCACCTAGTTTTTGGAGGAGGAAAACAAGAAAAAAAATATTCTGAATCCCAGAAGCCAGAACAGCAAGAGGGATCGCAGCACAGCCTATCTGGGATAGCTGCGCAGCCTGCATTCGCTCCATAAGACACACACACATTTCCCCTTACTTTTTAGGAGGGAAAAGTGAGTCTTATAGAGCAAAAAATACGGTACCTATTTTGGCAAGTCCCTGGGTTTTTAAATAAGTCCACAAAGGCTAAGATATCTTGTCTGTACTGTGAACTTCTACATTTTACATTTCAAATGAACAGCAACAAATATTTTAAACCACAACTATTATTTCATTCTGATAATGATCTATCTGACCAACTTGAAATCTCTCTCTCTTCCTTCAGTTGCCACCTAGAAGATGGGCTCTTACTTTGTTTCAACACTAAGCAAGCAAGCAAACCAGTTTGCCCCTTTCCTGTGCTTTTAGATTCCAACCCCTTTGAGAGAAAAAGAGGGGAGTGACATTCCCAAAGGGAATGTATTTACAATGGAAAAGGTCCAAATAGCTGGCAACTGGAATGTCGTCGTTCGCCGCCCCCCCCAACCCGCAGTGTCCTGATAGACTTCCTTGTGAGCCTGGTGACCTCACACAAAGCTGCCCTTCTATTTTTGCACAGCAGGCTAAGGAATGCTGGCGGGAGGGATGCAAACTAGCCAGAGCTCTGAGAGGCCAGTCTGAGCCAGCTTATGCTCACACAGGGTCCTGTGGCTTCAATGGTGACTGGGCTTACTGGAAATTAGTGGGGTTGGATGAGACAACAAGATTCCACCCTGAACGAGAGAGAAGGTGGCTGGCTGGCTGGTGGCAAGGGGAAGAAGGAGACCAGGATGTGTACTTTGGCATCCTGGGAATCTGGAATGCATTTTGCTGCATCAGGTAGCATAAGGTCTTCTAAACCAAGGCAGGGAATTGGAGATTTCAGTAGCTTTCTCTAAAGTAAGATGCCCAGGAGGGGTGTTATGTACTGAGTTGAATAGGATCCAAAATGCAGCAGTCTGATTGGTCCTAGAACAATAGGATCCAAAATGCAGCAGTCTGATTGGTCCTAGAACAATAGGATTCAGAATGCAGCAGTCTGATTAGTCCTAGAACAATGCAGCAGTATGATTGGTCTGCAGGAGCCACCCAATCCAGCTCCAGATGGAAGTGAATCCACAACCTGATTGGCCTACAGGAGAATTCCGGAATTAGCCAATCACGTGCAGCCCATTGTGTAAATAATGTATATAAAGCAGATACTTTGAGGAAACTTCCATTCCTCCTCACCACTATGAGCTGAATAAAGAGCATGAAATCCACTCTCGACTCCGAGTATATTTCAGGGTTGCTCATTGGATGGTCAGGGTAATTTGCTACAGGATTTCCTAGAGCCGGTCCCATCCACATGGGGATTTCTTCAGAAGTGTGATTAGTGATTGTGTTATAGAATTCATGGCATTTGACAAAGCCAGGTCTGACTGGCAGATATCCCATGGTGGCTGGTTGTACAAATCTCTGGTTTTACCTGCCTTGTTTTCATTAGACAAAGAAACAGGATAATAAAATGGTGATAATCCTTCTTCCAATTCAGGGTGATGCTGAAGGGTTTTTTATGCTCATATTTTGTTTAGATTTTTTTTTTTAAGAAGAGAAAGATGAGGCAGATGAGGCTATACAATAATAATCAGCAGCCTTTCCTAACCTGCTGCCCTTCCAATGTTGCTGGGCTGCAACACCCATACAGTGGCACCTCGGATTAAGAACTTAATTCGTTCTGAAGGTCCGTTCTTAACCTGAAGCACCACTTTAGCAAATGGGGCCTCCCGCTGCCGCCACGCGATTTCTGTTCTCATCCTGAAGCAAAGTTGTTAGCCCGAGATACTATTTCTGGGTTAGCGGAGTCTGTAACCTGAAGCGTCTGTAACCCGAGGTACCACCGTAATTGGTTCCCCCCCCCCAAAAAAAATCTCCCGAACGTATATGATAGTTTTAGTATATACAGAAAAAACAAAAAGAGGGAGGAGAAAAGAATCCCTACTCCTTTAAAAAAACAACTACTTAATCCATCAAACTCAATATTTTATTATAAAAAAAATTTAAAGTCCATATCAAATATAATAGAAAGGGGTCAGTTTAAATAAATAAATAAATAAATAAATGCACATTAAAACTATGGTTACAAATTAATATATTGGAAGATAATCAGACCCAAAAGGCAAATGGGCATTTGAGGTTGACTGGTACAACCAGGAGGAGTAAAATAAGTCAATAAGGGCCAGCAAGATTCTGGGTGACAGGAGCCGGCCAGGTGTGGGGAACTCCCTGGTCCTGAATGGGGTAACTGTGCCCCTAAAGGACCAGGTGCACAGCCTGGGAGTCATTGTGGACTTAACAGTTGTCCATGGAGGCACAGGTCAATTCTGTGTCCAGGGCAGCTGTCTACCAGCTCCATTTGGTACACCGACTGAGACTTTACCTGCCTGCGCACTTGCCAGAGTGGTACATGAGCTGGTTATCTCCCGCTTGGACTACTGCAATGCGCTCTATGTGGGTAATCCCTAGTTTGCCTAATGGGTAACCCAGCGCTGTGATAGCCTGCACATCTAAATCTGCGACAGCTGATTCACACATGCAAGACATCACTTCCATTTCAGCTATATAGGGCATGTATATCTGAAACAGCTGAAACTCTAGCAGAGGTCATCAGTTCTCGTGTAAGAAACGTCCAAAGCAATTCACCCTCAAAATGCTGTTTTCTTTCAACTTGTGCTTTGCACATTATCACAACAAATATTTGCTGCAGGTTTTAGGTTGATTGTCCCCGATTTCTTTTCTGCTTGCAAATTTCAACACAGTCCAGGGAACATTTGACTCTGATTATTCCTAATTATTTTCCTCTTGGCATTCTTCTTACATTTCATAACCTTCTAATCTCATCTGAAGTCATCTTCCCAAGCAGCTGGGCACCAAAGCATGTGCTGTTGCCAAAGTCCCTCGAAATCAGTAAGACTGCCCAGAAGAGCTTAATGGGAATTTATTCCAAAAGCCCTCTTCACAAATCTGATGCATTCTGGTCCTAATTAATGAATGTGGTAACTATAGTAGTTCCTTAAAGATCTGAACATGTTGAACTCCCCCCGCCCCCCAAAAAATCTGCTGAAGCAAGAATATATCCTTCTTCTATCACAGAGAAGAAACAAGTTAAAAATTGAAATAATGATGTTTTACTAGTGCACATTCCAGAAATGCAGCCATATTAAGTGTCAGCAGTTCATTTTAATAATAAGTGGTGCTGGGGCTCAAACTTGCTTGGAAGGCCTGTTCCTACATCTGCATACTGTGGTTAGTCAACAATAATAGAAAAGCACTCTGAACATGTTCAGGTGACCTAAATCTAAGTCCTGCGTTGAAAATGCTGACAAATCAGAGGAGTAGGGAGTTAAAGAGATCATATTTCATTAGATACTTTGCCAGATTTATTGACATTTCAATTTTCATTGTATAATAAACCTGCCATATATACTGTATTATCCTTTGACTTCTGAATACTTGACCTTCCCATCTTGTCTAATTTCCTTCAGATACAAATTTTGTAGCTGATAAAGGCAGCCATCCAAAAATAAGTAAATATACATAGGATTGCACCATTCATATATGGAACTTCTACTTGGGTCCTTCAGATTATACTCTTTGCTTGTTGACACACAAAACTTTATCACTCGGTTTAAGATAGTGAAGTAGAACAAAATAGGTTTTTGGAAGTTTCCCAGAATCCTCCTGGTTCGTTTTCTAGGTGCGTTACCTAGGTGCTCAGTAGAATTAGTGGGTACTGACAGGTTTTATTTTTGGCTGATAGAGGTCAGTGCTAAAACTGGAGAGTCTAAATCTATTTAAGGTCATGCCTGGTCTCTGCCTGAAGTAGGGATGGATGCATCAGTCTACTGCCTGCCTGTATCGTTTCTGCAAGTGTTCATTCATAAATCCATTCCCTTTCATCCATGCAATCTTGCAAGAAAGAAAAGGTGGTATTTAAACCAATTTTTACTCAGAGTAGATCCATTGAAATTCATGGCCCTAACTTTGTCATGTTAATTAATTTCAGTGGCTCTACTTTGAGTAAAACTTTGATAGATACCACCCTACAGTACCTGAAACTGAATAATCTTCTTGTAGAACAGGATTGACTCCAACTCTTATCAGCCCCAGCAAGGACTGATGGGAGTTGGAGTCCAATAATATCTGGAAAGCCCAGGGAGCCGGCGTACAGCTTCCGGGTCATGTGGCCAGCATGACTAAGCCACTTCTGGTGAACCAGAGCAGCGCACAGAAATGCTATTTACCTTCCCGCCGGAGTGGTACCTATTTATCTACTTACACTTTTGATGTGCTATTGAACTGCTAGGTTGGCAGGAGCAGAGACCGAACAACGGGAGCTCACCCCGTCGCGGGGATTCGAACCACCGACCTTCTGATTGGCAAGTCCTAGGCTCTGGTTTAACCCACAGCGCCACCCGTGTCCCTTAATAATAGTCTAGGACGTCCCTATTTTCATGGGAGAAATGTTGGAGGGTATGCTACTGCCCTCATTTTTATTGTGTCCAGGTAAATATACGGTTGATAATATTCACTCTCCGTAGGCGGGGCTAGTCGCCCAGTCCAATTCAAATTCCCAGGTTTTCTGCATGGGGACTTGAGCGAGAAAGAAGCTCTTCACAATTTATGAAGATGGCCTTTTGGTGGCCTGCTGGGATACATTACAAACCTGAGCAGACCCCGAGATGCAGGGAGGGACTGTGTGCATGCATGCGTCTCCGTCCCTCTTTAGCTTGCAGTGAAGTAGGGCACGGAGCCATTTCTTTGGAGGAAAACTGAGGCATTCTGTCCCAGGAGCTGAATGACCTCTTGATCCTTTTGCAAGGGCATGGCTTAGCCGAGGACAGCTCTCCGGGCAGGCCTGCATTCCTGGCATTCCCAGCGCCAAACCGACGAAGCATTCCTGTCCCAAGTAGGCCGGCCTGTGTGCTTCTGCCTCCGAAGTCGGTGGTGCGAGGTTGCTAAGGAACCGGCCTTCCCCTCAGACAAAGGGCCCACTGTCTGGTGTGCTTCTGAAAGCACAAGCAAATGAAAGGCCCAAAGGTTCAACGAGGGAGAAGGAATTGGGGACCGCGTATCCCCTTTCACGTCCTCCGACTTAGTTAACATCTTCACTGGGAGTCGGCCAGAGATGCGGGGAATCAGCATCTTCTATCCCACAGATTCAAAGAAGGGCAAACCTAAATGTGCGCCCTTAATTTTCAACTCTGCTTTTTTAAAGCACATAACCTGCAAATGCTGTAGTAATAATAATAATAATAATTTATTATTTATACCCTGCCCATCTGGCTGAGTTTCCCCAGCCACTCTGGGTGGCTCCCAATAGAGTGTTAAAAACAATACAGCATTAAATATTAAAAACTTCCCTAAACAGGGCTGCCTTCAGATGTCTTTTAAAGATAAGATCGCTACTTATTTCCTTCACATCTGATGGGAGGGCGTTCCACAGGACGGGTGCCACTACCGAGAAGGCCCTCTGTCTGGTTCCCTGTAACCTCACTTCTCGCAGCGAGGGAACCGCCAGAAGGCCCTCGGCGCTGGATCTCAGTGTCCGGGCACAACGATGGGGGTGGACACGCTCCTTCAGGTATACTGGACCGAGGCCGTTTAGGGCTTTAAAGGTCAGCACCAACACTTTAAATTGTGCTCGGAAACGTACTGGGAGCCAATGCAGATCTCTCAGGACCGGTGTTATGTGGTCCCGGCGGCCACTCCCAGTCACCAGTCTAGCTGCCGCATTCTGGATTAATTGCAGTTTCCGGGTCACCTTCAAAGGTAGCCCCACATAGAGCGCATTGCAGTAGTCCAAGCGGGAGATAACTAGAGCATGCACCACTCTGGCGAGACAGTCCGCAGGCAGGTAGGGTCTCAGCCTGCGTACCAGGTGGAGCTGGTAGACAGCCACCCGGGACACAGAATTAACCTGCACCTCCATGGACAGCTGTGAGTCCAAAATGACTCCCAGGCTGCGCACCTGATCCTTCATATTAAGCCTGTATATTATCTGGCTTAAGATTTCTCTTCCACGGCTTCATCTTGTAAGGCTCAGATGACACATCGGTTAGGAAGGTTTGCTCTAAAGAATGTAACAGATAACAGCAGCAGCAGCAACAAAAACCATCCTATTTCTGATTCTTCCCTATAAGAATCCAGAGCCATCTAGTGACTGAAGTATCGAATGACAGCCAACAGTGTCTGTCTGTGAAATGGACAATACAGCATTGGTAAGAATAGGCTTGCCATACGTCAGGAAAGTTCCTGACATGTCCTGGTTTTCCGGTTGTAAAAACAGCATCACGGAATTGGCAAAATGACAAGGAAAACCTGGATGTTTGGCAATGCGATGGGAAAAGCAGTGGGAAAAGCCCAAAAAGCTGGGTTTGTTTGGTTTGTTCCCCCCAAAAAAGCTCAAAAATTTTGGGGTCTTCCTAAAAAAAAAAAATTAGGAAGGAAGTTGACTGTTTTTTGTTTTTTATATATATATTTTATTACATTTTCTGTTTTACAATTTCAAATACTCATTTAAACATCCTTAAAATATCAATGACTTTCCTTCTTCTCTTTCCATGGTTCATTTTGCATATCATAAATCCCTGCATATTTTACGAAAACTAAACCATTCAGGATTCCATTATTACATCCATCAAAACATACTGACACTGTCGAATTTATCTTAATGTTGACAATGTTTTCAAGGGTACACAATTTCCCCCCATATATTCAATAAATGTTTTCCAATCTTCTCTAAATGTACGCTCTCCGTGTTCTCTTATTACTGTATATATGTGAAGTCTGCAAGCTGCGCATATTCTGTCAGCTTAAGTTGCCATTCTTCTTTAGTTGGGACCTCACTCGTTTGCCAGGAATTTTACTGTTTGAAATATGGCAGCCCTAGGTAACAACAACCTAGGGTATCAACAACAACAACAACAACAACAGTAGTAGTAGTAATATTAATAATAATAATAAATGCTATTTTGGTAGAAAAAGTGGTGCCTTCCTCTTTCTCTTAGAACGGCAATGGCACACACCCGAGAGGTTCCAGAACCAAGTTCTGGCGAGTTCCCTCTGAAAAAAGCAATAATAATAATAATAATAATAATAATAATAATAATAATAATAATATCAGCAGTTGGGGAAAAGGAAGCCCTTGTTCTGAGACCTTGAATGGTCTCTGTCACTCAGAAGTAGACAATGCTGGTGTTCTAGATGCACCTAACTTGGCGTACCTTCATATGACTTCGGTGTGCCAGAACTCTGTACAGAGCAACAGTTGTTTTGCTTGTCAAGCTATGAATAAAACCAGAAAGTCCAGCGTCCTACAGCTGGCCATAACTTTAGGAGCTCTTCATACAGGTACCATATTCATAGAGTTGCCAGGAAAGAGACCTTGGCGGTGGCATTTGGCTAACCCTGTATTTGAGAATACCCTGTCAAGGTCAATATTGAATCCATTTGGAGACTGGTGGCAGTGCTGGACCCTGCTTTGGGAAGGTGGAAGCACCAGAAGACAGTCAGTCAGTCCCTTTCCTTCTATGGACACGTTGTCCGTGGGCAGTGAAGGAAACATAAATTCTGCAGAATTTGAATTATTTTTGATACAAAGCAGCCCAATGGCAGGAAGTGGAGGAAGGTGGGATTAAGCATCATACTAAATTCTCTAGAGAGAATGAACTGGAATTTGTTTACTGAATATTGCAAAGAGACAAGTTAGTCAAATGTTCAATGTTATTTTGTATTGCTTTGAACTGAAGAAATACATCAGTATATAAAGACTAAAAAAACCAGGTTTTATATACTTTATATACAGTGGTACCTCGGGTTAAGCACTTAATTCGTTCCAGAGGTCCGTTCTTAACCTGAAACTGTTCTTAACCTGAAGCACCACTTTAGCTAATGGGGTCTCCTGCTGCTGCCGCGCCACTGGAGCACGATTTCTGTTCTCATCCTGAAGCAAAGTTCTTAACCTGAGGCACTATTTCTGGGTCAGCAGAGTCTGTAACCTGAAGCATATGTAACCTGAAGCGTATGTAACCCAAGGTACCACTGTATAGCAAAAGAATGAACTGGAATTTGTTTACTGAATATTGCAAAGAGACAAGTTATTCAAATGTTCGATGTTATTTTGTATTGCTTTGAGCTTAAGAAATACATCAGTATATAAAGCCTGTTACAAAAACCAGGATATTAATCTAGATTCAGTGTTGGTCTGACGCAGTTGAAATAAAAAATAAATAAATAGTCCAGTAGCACCTTAGAGACCAAGTTTATTCTAGGTATAAGCTTTTGTGTGCATTAGTCGGTCTCTAAGGTGCTACTGGACTGTTTATTTTTTATTTCAACAGGATATGAATGTGTGTGTGCTTCAGAAGTGAATAATTTATATATTTGAATGATGAAAAAAAGAAATGTAGAGTTACATGTGAAAGAAAGAAAAAATCAAAACGGGAGTTGTAGAGACTTGCTCCAGACTCAAATCCCCTGTGAATGAGCAGGCAGGCAAAAGAAAGTTTTGGGTGGCCTATGTCATGATCACTGCAGAGAGTCCGAGGTACGCATCTTTTGAATATGGGATAAATAGTTCCCATTTTCTTTGAGAAAGAGTTAGAAGTGGTGGCAAGGAATCAATGGAATATTGTCTGCTCAGCTGAAGGTACACTTACAGAAGTTGCTTGTTCATGTGTGTGCAGAGATTAAAGATGCTAATGAATAGTTGCTTGGAAAGGGTTAGGTAAAGCCTTGCCCATGTCTAGGAAGAAAATGTTGCAGGGAGGAGAGAGTCAACATGACCTGAAAATCCCTAGCCAGTGGCATGCAGGAAAATATATTAAAAGTGCAAGAAAAAAATAAATTCAGTGCCTCTTCTTCACAGCCTGCAATATAGCTTCAAGCCTCCTTAAAGTCCCACCATTGCACTGTTCTTTAATAATGTTAATAGTCTACCTACCAAAGCTTTTCCCCACCTAAAATCGACTGGCTTCTAGAAAAACTCTGTATTTATCTTAGATGACTTGCAGTCAGGGATGGCTGAATCTGACAATGTTGGTTTCTCTGTCTGTCAATTTTCCAATCCTAAATTGCCCTATTTCTGCATAGACTAATGAATTATTTCTGCATAGGCTAATGAATTAATATATGCATTTTGGGGGGAAACGTTACCTAGTGAGTGGATTTTTGCATGCAATTTTCACAAAACAGAATGCATTTTTGTATGTTGTTTTCAGCAATGTACACACTTGTGTGTGCACGTTTCACTAAAATAAAGATTTTTGTAAGCATTCTTTGGCTGGAGAACAGCACCAGCTGAAACTTCAAAGGCAGCTTCACATAAAATGTATTTTTAAAAGGGGAGAGCAAAGGAAAACGAAAGCTGGCAATTAAATAGGATTTTTTATTTTTATTTTTGTCTCTTCGGCGCTCAGCCTTGTGTTTAACTGCAAGATGACACCCAGGGTCACCACTGGAAAGGCTTCCCTGAGACAAGTTATTTGTTTCTTTTCAAAATGTGTTGCAGTTGTTTGTGTCCTGGTTTCATTCTGCTGAATATTACCAGTGATATAGAGCAGGGGCAGGGAAACATTTTGCTGAATAAATTTAAGTCAGTTGTAATGCATGCTTGGGACACGGGTGGCGCTGTGGGTTAAACCACAGAGCCTAGGACTTGCCAATCAGAAGGTTGGCGGTTTGAATCCCCGCGACGGGGTAGCTCCCGTTGCTTGGTCCCTGCTCCTGCCAACCTAGCAGTTCGAAAGCACATCTAAGTGCAAGTAGATAAATAGGTACCGCTCTGGTGGGAAGGTAAATGGCGTTTCCGTGCGCTGCTCTGGTTTGCCAGAAGCGGCTTAGTCATGCTGGCCACATGACCCGGAAGCTGTACACCAGCTCCCTCGGCCAATAAAACAAGATGAGCGCCACAACTCCAGAGTCGGTCACGACTGGACCTAATGGTCAGGGGTCCCTTTATCTTTACCTAATGCATGTTACAGAGGAAGGGATGGGAAAGAATTTGGCAAGGGTCCATTTCTGATAACAAGTAGATCCCCATAATAGGCATAGGGCAGAGAAAAGATACAGTAGGCCAGACTTTGGATAATTATTATTTCAACAGCTGGGTTTATTTAAGAATAACACATTACAAAAAAAAATACAGAATTTCAGATCACTTGGAGAAAAACATAGAAAAAGGGTCACCAAAGAGCCTGGTATAAAAAAAACACAGATAGAGGAAAAAAGGTACAAACTTGTCTAGGAAGAGCACGACTTAAGGAAGTGCAATGAAATTTGTACAAAACTATTGTTTACAGGTACAGAATATATAAAATGTTCCCTATCTGATGGCAAAAATACAAGAGGACATTACTTTATTCTTTAGAATAAAAAAATGGTACATCAAGAGGTATGTGTGCCATGTGAACTTAGTAAGTAGTCCTACATAGTTTGCGCCTGAATTCCAACTGCATCTCACCTTTGTTGGCCTCAGCAGGTACAGATACCAAGCACATCTGCTGATGTCCATTAATATAAGTCAATGATGGCCAAACTTGGCCCTCCAGCTGTTTTACAACTCCTATCATCCCTAGCTAACAGGACCAGTGGTCAGAGATGATGGGAACTGTAGTCCCAAAACAGTTAGAGGGCCGAGTTTGGCCATCACAGAATAAGTGGAGCCTCCACTGAAACAACTGGCTGCAGAGAAGTTGCACACAGTGGACTGTGATATTGGCCAGTGGCACTGGAGAAGATCTTTGAGTGAACCAGAGAGTTTAGAGTCCCTCTCATACTGAACTAGAAGTTACATCAATCAGCGAGACTCAAAGTGCTTTGGGCTCTGTAAAAGATCTCTCTGCCTGCTGCTAAAACTCAAGCTGCAGCTGGCAGTGCCGCTTACATTTGTTTCAGAGAGGAACTAAACAGATTCTGTATATTATCCTGCACTAGCACATAAAAGCAGGACTTGAAGAGGAAGCATCTCAGTGGAAGAGGTCCTCCACTTGCCATCGTTAATGGCTATCTGGAACAGAAGCAGAAAGTGGAGGGCAGGAGAGGAAAAAAGGTCCGGATTTCAGTTCAGCTGTAGGAGTTTTAAATGGAAACATAAAAGAGCTTAAAACCCAGACACTTTTTTGTTCACTGCTGCACCATTGAGAAAGGTTTATAAATATATATATGGTATCAAAACAGCTTACCAATTATTATAAAAAAAGCTTTAAACGCCATATTGTACCTAAATTCTACAAAGGGTTTGACGATCAATAACTGTTCCATCCTCTTGCCAGATAAGCATTCTATTCAGCGTGTAGCCGCTTAGCTGGCTTGCAAATCCTATTCTGTATCAAGAATGCAATGTAACAGTCCTTCCTAATGTCAGGATTTCCTTAGATTCTGGTAATAGCTCAATGGGGAGAGATGCTGGCTTTTATAGGGTCTGGCCCCATGCATTTGGGCACAGGGCCCCAGAAGTGCCTCACAACCCAAAGCCCTACCCTTTCTCTCTGCATCAGATTCCATCCCCGCAGCCTGACTGTGTGAGGAGGTCATAGAGGAGGCACCTAAAATGAAGGCTCTCAGTGCAGGATGCCTCTGCCAACACATGACTCATCTTCCCAAAAGGTGGGAAGCTGCCTCTGGATTTTGAGTTGGAAGAGAATTCACTAGAAGAAATAGATTTTAAATGCTAGGAAGATCCGCTGCTTGAGCATCAAAGAAAAGGCATTGTTCATCTTTCATTTACCATCTCATGCTACAGAACTGAAGAGAAGGTCACAATCATGATGGAAAATGTTGTAGCAAGCGGCTTCTCATGTGCTGGTGTCTATCAGAGCTTCCATTCTCAGGCAATTTTATTTCCACCTAATAACCGAGGAACTCAGGGCAATGCAACACGTCATGACTGCTGTGGGGATAGCCATGTTCTCTTCTGCAACTTATAGAAACAAACACACACATGTATATACAACCAGGTTTCCCCAGACACATATGTACATGCATGTTGTACTTCCACATGACTTTATTTGCTGCAGAAGACCACCTGCAGCAATTGTAACATGCAGCACTGCCCTTACTGAATGCCATGAAAGCCTTTTTTTCTCCATGCCTTGGTAAATGCAATACAATAGTACAAATGCCCCACACAGTTGAAGCCTGGAAGGTTTCAAGGTGTTTGCAGAAGCTGGCCATTGCGAAAGGACTGAGAGTGTAAAAAGAGGAAAACTCACTGAAGGTGGAAGTCAGTACTCCTCAGCATCTCCAAATGTCACTTGTAAAAAAACAGGGCTCCAAGATAGAAAAAGGCAAGTGTGCTTCTGAAATAGTTCCATGGCACACTGCTCCACGAAATAGAATCCATTAATTTTTTTTAATTATTTCTAAAAAAGAAAACCACACAAAATGTATTGTACACAGTCTTTAAGCTTCAGCAGGAAACCCATGCAGGCCAAGAAGGGCAATAGCCTGGTTTGCAGTCTCTGAAGGGTCCTGCATTTCGCATGAAATCACAGCAGTTTGCGATGGAGGATCTCCCAGACCATCCGTTTTCGGAAGTAAGGCATATGTTGCTTTAACAAAAGAAACACAACATCAGTACTAAAGGGCATAACTTGCTTATCCATATCATAAGGCTCTGAATCCAAATTTAAGGATCTTGCTACGGGGAGCAAAACAGCTGCCCACATGAGCTCCCTATCTTGTGGCACAATTATTACAACAATTATTACAAGCTATACATTCAGAATGTTATTGAAACCCACAATCTTACAATTCGACTTGCATGAGATAAGCAAATATATGGAAAATTATCTACTTGGATTTTCCTTCTTCTGGCCACGGAGCTTTGGTTTTCTTGGTTAAAAATTGGTTTGCTTTGGGCACAATTAAGACTAGAAGACAGCACTGTAATAATATAAGCTAGCATTCTACCAATGCAGGGCCCACTAGCCAGGAGAGCCAACTTACCTGAGTGAAATTGATTGGTTTGTCTTTGGTAATGCAGTCAGCATATTTACAGGCAAACATCCCACAGTCACTTCCATTCATCTGTTGAGGGATCTCCTTTAAAAGACAAACAAACCCAGCCCTCTCTATTTAGAAGACAAAAACCTCATGTTAGCTTTACCAAATAATTATGATATAAACTGCACAAGGTAATGAAAGGTTCAAGAAACCCAAAGAACCCCACCATGCATGAGCGAGTCTTCAGAATTAATGGGAACAAATGAGTCAGTATTTCAGCCAAGATAGCAAGACTGGAATACTTCCATCCTGACAAACAAGGAAAAGGATAGGAACAGAAATATGTTACAGGCACTGCACATGTACAGAGATCTTTGGATGCTTGTAGTCTTAGTTCCAACAGCTTATACAAGTACGTATGATCAGAGGCACCCATTCCTGCTCCCTTCTCACCCCAGGACCAGGACAATGAGAGAACTGCTGCAACTTGCTCCTCACTTTTTTCTGGCAAAGAAGTCACTCCATACTGTTTCCCTTCCCTGTTCTCCATCACTGGCTGATTTCCCTTCCTTTTTCAACTGAAGGCTAGAGCAGTGAGATCAGGAAGGGAAATATTCAGGAGACATAGTCTTATCTGTCAGAAGTGAGGTGCTATTGAGGAGCGCGGGGGGGGGGACAGGCGGGGGGGACAGACAGACGACAGGTGGCCGCTTTTTGTCCCAAGTGTGGAGGAAAAAGAGCTGGACATGACCTCTCTTGTGGTCGGTTGGTGCCTGTAATAGTAGTTGGAAAAGCTGCTGGCACCAGAGACTCCGTGCACATAGAACAGGGGTCTGCAAACTTTTTCAGCAGGGGGCCAGTCCACTGTCCCTCAGACCTTGTGGGGGGCCGGACTATTGGGGGGACGATGAATTCCTATGCCCTACAAATAACCCAGAGATGCATTTTAAATAAAAGCACACATTCTACTCATGTAAAAACACCAGGCAGGCCCCACAAATAACCCAGAGATGCATTTTAAATAAAAGGACACATTCTACTCATGTAAAAACACGCTGATTCCCGGACTGTCAGCAGGCCGGATTTAGATTTAGTTTGCCCATAGAACCTCCGATCACAGACAATTGTGTGAGACACATCATAGCTTTCTATCTATGAAACAAATAACACTATTTCATTTTCTCACAGTACACATTAATTTCTTTGACACAGGCATGACTAACCTTTTATGGCCCTAGGGCTAGAATTCAAGGTTAGCTAAGCCTGAGGTACACATGCCACTCACATGGACCCAACCACACTACACACAGCTCTCTCTCTCTCTCTCTCTCTCTCTCTCTCTCTCTCTCTCTCTCACACACACACACACACACACACACACTCTACCCAAACTCATACACAGACCACACACTCTTATATCTCTCTGTATGTATTATATACACTCACCGCTTAACTGCAGTGCTAGGATCAGGCAATTTCTTCATCCCAGCACTGGGCTGAATAAAGAAGCATCTCAGCCCAGCGCTGCAGTGGACAGAAAAGGGGCCCAGTTTTGCCAGCGGCTTGGCAAGCTGCATCACCAGGCCCACCCTGATCTAACAGTTACACTCAAAAACCTTAAGAATCCAGGCACACCATTAGTTTAGGAAAGTGGAAATAGGATAAGAGCATTTCAGACACTCATGTGATCGGCTATGTAGGATCCAAATACCTGGCTCCGTTTACTCTGCTGCACCCAGCCATTGGTATCAAATTCCTTCCGCTTTTTGTCCAAGCTTTCCTGCTTTAGGTACTGCCTGCAGAGGATCGAAAAGAAGAAACACTTTTAGCAAGTACACAACCAGCAAAAAAGGATAAAAACCCAATTAAGTAATTAATTATTGGGGGGGGTTACTTTTAATTTCAGAATTGCTTCTCCTAGCCCAATTCTGGACTTTAATTCACAGGACAGCACTACTTTTCTGGATAGAAAGTCCCCTGAAAAATGAACCCTGCATTGCACTTATCACTGTACCCAAGTATTTTATTTTATTTCTAATCCTAAGCAATATTTGCACTAACGGTCCGTATATGAGTGGATCACAAAACACAATGAAACTCTTTGCAAAGAAAATGTGGCAAGTTGACCCTGGACATGTATTCAGACATGGGAAGGTCTTGCAGACAACCAGTAACCAATGTTATGCAACCAGTCCACAGTATGTACACCCATATTAAGTATTTGATTGTCTTGAGAAAAGGATGGACAACTTACTATCAGTTTCAGCTAAATTTATATGATAATTTACAACACTCACAAGGTCTGTTCACCTGCTTACATCTTATAGCTGCGCTAAGTATTTCCTACTTTCAAGCGCCTCTAGAGAGTTTCAAACCTTCCCCTTTGAGATAAGAGAAGCTACTAGGGTCTAGCATTTAACATGAGGTCAAGCAGCCCCAATAGGATAAATACCGCAACAGACCAGGTCCACATTCCCCCAGTGTTAAAAAGAATAAGATTTCCAATAGTTTGCTATTGGCTACGGTAGTTTTCTGAAACCCTTTTCCTACCACTTCCCCTAAATCCCATAAAGATGATCATCCAATGAAATGACAATGTTCTGGTTATTGAGGTAGGTCAGAAATGGCCTAATAATAGCATCAGTTCTATGTATCTGAGGCCCAAGGCAGTTGTTTTGAGATATTGATATGCAAGTTCACTGATATGCAAGTTTCAATGGCTGCTCATTCTTCCTGTTAATATATTGTACCTTGTTTCTAAAGCAAAAAGTTCCCAATCACTTTGGGTGGGTTTTTCCCCCTTATGCAATCCCCTGTTGGATGAAAGACCTGACTGCAGCCATAACCCCCTCCCAACTGCTTCTTATTCCAGATGTATGTAACTGTCACCCTGGTGTATAAAAACAAACTCAGCTGCTTACACACAATACACAATAATTTTCTCCTGTCTTATTGGACCTTCCCTTCTACACAGCCTGATCTCTCACTCATAGTATCTTTTCAAGCGCTCATATTCTCATGGTTCTTTGCTCAAGAACCATGCAACTAGTCCTGGCTTCCCAACAAGACTGGGGGCTTTTTCTTGAGCTGCAGCCCCCATGTTTTATAGCAAGCCACTTCTGAGACGGAGGAGAGTCTCAAAAGCAGTCTGTGAAATGGCATAGGAGTCTGTGGTCCAAAGGGGGGGAAATCCACTGGATTCCCACAAATTGTATTGGTTGGCCTACGGTAATTTGAGTGATCCCTTTTTATATTTCTAAATAGGCATGAAAGAGACAGCTCTTTAGGTACAGCAGAGGTATAATGAATAACATTATTTGGAAATAAAACTGAATACACTTAAATTAAGACTTTGTAGTACTTGGGATCGACTTGATATTCTGAAAAATGTCAACTTCCCTGTAAGAAATTTCTCAAGATAGAAAAGCACATAAATATATCATACGGGGGGGGGGCGTGCTTTGGGAACCTAGCCAAAGGATTGTAGAGTTTTATAAATAATAATTATATAATTTTATAAACTATACAGTGGTACCTCGGGCTAAGTACTTAATTCGTTCGGAAGGTCAGTTCTTAACCTGAAACTGTTCTTAACCTGAAGCACCACGTTAGCTAATGGCGCCTTGTGCTGCCGTCGTGCAATTTCTGTTCTCATCCTGAAGCAAAGTTCTTAAACTGAGGTACTTTTTCTGGGTTAGCGGAGTCTGTAACCTGAAGCGTATGTAACCCGAGGTACCACTGTATAGGATTATATAGTTTCAACAACCTCTTAACTTTGAAGTTGGGATTCCCTCAAGGAATATTTTCTGCTGGACAGCATACAAATATTTTGAAGATGACAAGGACACCAGCCATATGCCAAAGCACTACAGATGGTCTCTGCAAGAGATGTACCTATATCTTGTATACACATCCCTCTGCATCTTCCTTTGTATCTTAGGAGAGAAAATTAAAAAGGACTCACACACCTGCTTCATATTTCACTTCTTGTGCATGTCTGATCTCATTCTGAGCAAACATGGGCTAATCATTTCTGCTTCGCTTTCACATAACGAAGCATAGCTCGATTCTCTACATCTGTAGAAGGCACGGGTGGCATAACTAATTAAGGGCGGAAATTGTATTTACATATGAAGTGGCATGATATCAAATCACACCATTAGTCCATCTATGCTTATATTGTCCATTCTGATCAGCAGCAGTTCTTGGGGGGTGGGTCTTGGGGGGTGGCAGAAAAACATCTTTCCTAGCCTGGCTACCTTAAAGAATTGAGACTCCTTAAATAATTAGGATTAATTCTGTTCCGATTCTTCTGCTGACTAGGATCAGTCCCCCTCTGTATAAATCTGGATCATTTTCTCAGTATAATCAGATTTTGAAAAATTGGATATATACATTTTTTTTTAAGCCACAGGAGATTTATGGCATCCCATAAATCTCTCCCTTTTCTAAAAAGGGGCAAGCAAATCATTCAAAACTCACCAAAAATCAGGAAGCTCTAAAGATTGAAAGCATGAAAGGGTCACTAACCATGAATAGGACCTCGGTCCCCTCTTCCCGGTGTGATCCTCCCACTGCATTCAACCAATTAAAGCCTCCTGAAAGGAAATAGAAAGGGAAAAGCAATTACAGGAAGGGCGACAATCAGCTGGAAGCCGAGTCCCTGTCCCATTGCCCTACCTGTGCCGCTAGCCATCATCTGGTCAAATTTGCAGGACTCCTGCTCTAACCATGCTACCGTGTCACCAAATCCGGGATCTAATTCAGCTTTCCCATATAATCAAGGGAACCCTCTGGGCTTTTATATCACTCTTCACCGTTAGCAGATTTCCTTTGGAGAAGGTCTGCCAACATGAATGGCAAAAGAGCCACTTATAGACGCTGTCTGCCTCTTTAAAATCTTATCCATTTTGGGGGCGGGCGGAGGACAGGTTGGGGAACAGGATTTTCCCAGCAGCTGCTCGGAGGCTCTTGGATGCTCTTGGATGAGCACCCAGTGTGGGTTTTACAGTCAAAATCACAAATGCATGATTGCCAGACAGGCACCTGAGGGGCTGGACTGTATGGGGTCACAGATTTAATCCTCAATCCATCTACATTACCCATAATACCAACCTAAAGAAGCTGCTTACTATTTGGAGAACACTTGTTTACTTGATAAGCTTTCGGAATTTAAATCCTGGTTTTAACTTATTTTTTAATATGGTTTTTTTCTCTTTTTGTCTAAATGTCGTGCAACAATGCAGACGAATTCAAACGACTCCATTTGTATTAGCTACTGTAGTCAAATACAGTTTTTTCAAGGGTGGCTCCTTCACTTTTGGAATGCTCTCCCCAGGGAGGTTCCATCAGGACTTTGGCTTTTAATTTATCTATGGCCTTTTTGCATGGATGTCATGCTTTAAAAAAAAAATTAGATTTGTTTTCTTTTATGCTGGTTTTAATGTGTGTGATTGCTTGCTTTTTTGCTTAAAATATTTTAAGTTGCTTTGAGTTGCTGTGGCCAAAAAGCAACTAACAAATTAAATAAATGAATAAATAAAATGCTGCTCAGGGACCCAATCTTAACATCATCCCCCAATTTCATTATTTTTATTTACGTCACCTGAAAGAGGACATGAATGGCTAAAACTTACCTTTATGCCATTTTCTAAGTTGCCTACTACTTCAACTGGCATTCTATATGAAGCTTCTTATTGGTCTATTTATGAACCTGGTTAGATTGTTTTTATTATAAATTTGAACCATTTCAGCACACTGTGTATGTTGCGAGTGTTAAGATGCATTTTGCTGTGTATATATTTCTTTTCCCTTTCATTGTGATGAGTGCTGCTAACAAAACTTAACTCATAAAATTACCCCAACGCTCCTAAGCCTGGTGCCTGTGCATCTTGTGCCACTTCCATGTTAAAGGCAGGAACTCTGTTCATAAATGGTAGGGTATCTGAGATAGAGGTCAATTTTACCAGGGATACTGAAAAGTGTACAAGTTTGCACTGGTATCTAAAAATTCACAAAGCAAATTTTAAATATTTTCAAAGCTTTATCATTCTGAATTGCCTTCTTCATATTCCTGAATCAGCAGTAAAATATCTGATCAACAATTAAGATCGAAATTGTTCTCCAGGCCATTGCCACTTCAAAGCTACAAGGCAACACATTCTTAGACTTGATTAATTCCCCACCCCCTTGATTTGTTTTAGGGAAAACTTCATACTCTTGCAACTGTTGAAAATATTGCAGTCTCTGATGCATGTGTCCTTTTACTCTATATTCCTAAGGTCTTCCCGGCATCTTTTTCCAGATGGAAAGGGCCATCAAATACTGGGTTGCCTTAAGAACATTATGCCCAGAGATCCCATTTCCAAGGCCTCTCTTTCTATTCTTGTTTGGTTTTCTATAGTCTGTTGTTGTAACTGGCATTTTACTTCAAACTTGTAAGTTGCCTTGAGCACTTTTTAGTAAAAGGCTAGTGTTATGCCTATCAGTGTGGTTGCTCAAGAGCGATCAGGCAAGGTCCCTCACTGGTCTTTTCAAAGGCTTTATTATTAGTGCAAAACCTTTACAATGCAGAAAGCCTCTATTACATGTCTTGCCCACTCACTAGCAGAATCTGAGAGTGGGCAGTCCTTAAACTTTCCCCAGCAGAGTAGTCTCTTGACCCCCAGCCGACGCCTCCCCTCTCTGCGCAAAAGCCTACTGCGCTGGGGAGGCTTGGGTAAAGCTCCCTCCTCCCCGCTTTGCTCAGGCACGGTGTCCTGGCTCTTTCTTGCATCCTCTGAGCCCTGCAGCTCGTCCCCACTATAGGCAGGGCTTCCTTCCTCCGCTGAGGAAGTGCTGCTTCCCACGATTTTTGGAGGCTTTCTGTAATCCATCTGCCCCTCCCTCTCTCGCCTCTGAGCCGATGGCAGTTCCCTGACAGCTAGGGTAGAAATATTTTAAATAAATCAATTTCTTATAAGAACCCAGAGGCTGTAGCTCAACAGCAAGTTTGTCTAGTTGAAAAAAACGTTTATGTTACTGCTCTCTAAAAAAGTTGGAAGCTATACCTCAAAGAAATGAATGTAACATCTGCCCCTTGGGTTACCAGGGCATGCTTACTGTTAGCTATCCCTTTTGATTTAGTCATTTCTTTATGTAATCGCAGCAATAAGGATTTAATTTTATCCACCCAAAGGTCTTGCATCCTCTCTTCATCTTTGGCTGGGGAAAACGTGAATATATTTAAAGATATTGGGACACTCACAACAATATCTTGCAAGCTTCAGTGTTGGTTCCTCCCATTGAATCGAAGTAGGTGATGCTTTTTTTCCTGAAGTCAATAACCTAAATAAGACAGAACATCGCATTAATCCACTGACACACTCACAACTTTCTAGAAAGCATTCAGAAAACATCCAGCCTTGCTTTCTATAGAAAAAAAGAATTTGAAAAGATGAAGCCCTTCACCAAAGTGACTTCACCAAAGATATATAGACTTCTCTTTAGTTTAGGACTAAGGTTGGGCGATAACTGGGTTTCTATATTGTGATATATCACCAGCTAAACATCGCGATATATCAATCTATCACAATATCCGAAATAGGAAGGAATTACGCAGAAGCGAACAGGACACTGTCCTGGCAACTGCTACTGCTTAAGGGTCTAAAACTGATAAATGATGATACTATCAATCACCTCATGGTCATCTTCAGCAGTAGGCAAGCCAAAATGCACCCCAACAGGACTTTTGGATTTGGGCTAGGCTACCAAATGGCAGTATTCAGGACAATCCAGTGATGAGATATGGTGATTACAAATAATCTGGGACTGCCAGCAGGACTGCTAGGAGGCAGAAGTAGAAGGGGCAGAAACAGCCTGCCATGACTGTGGTACATGTCGGCAGTAGTGGCCACAATCCGCAAGGCCTGGCGATGGTGGCACAATCAGTGGTGGTCTAAGAGTCTTCGTGGCAGCGATGGGAGGGGGCAGCAGTAGCAGCAAGGCATGGCGGCAGCGGAACAAGAAGTGGCAGCCTGCGAGGCCTCATGGCTCTTTTCTCCATTTTCTCAGTGGAATTAGCCAACCGCCCATTGCGCCTCAAGTTGTCGAAAGTTTCGGAAGTTGAAGTCCCCTGGAATGGATTCCCGTATTTTTCGCTCTATAGGACGCACTGGACCATAGGAGGGGGAGAACAGGGGGAAAAATTATCCACCTCTCTGCACAGTGCCCCTTCAAGCAGAGCCCCTTCCATTTCTCCTCCCGCTTGGCTGAAGGGGCGCTGCGCATAGAGGGAAAACTGTGCAGCACCTCTCCAGCGAAGCGAAGCCTGGAGAGCAAGAGGGATCGGTGTGCACCGACCCCTCTCGCTCTCCAGGCTTCAGATGGCTATCCGCAAGCCTTCGGAGCGCAGCGGGAACTCCTGCTGCGCTCCGAAGGCTTGCGGATAGCCGCCTTCAGCAAAAGCAACGCGAAGCCTCCGGAGCGCGGGGGGAGCTCTCCCTCTGCGCTTCGGAGGCTTTGCGTTGCTATTGCTGAAGCCAAGGAGCCTGCATTTGCTCCACAGGACGCACACACATTTCCCCTTCATTTTTGGAGGGGGGAAACTGCGTCCTATAGAGCAAAAAATACGGTACGTTCGACAACCGAGGTACCACTGTATTGCCAGCTCAAATATTACGAAACAATTATCACAATGTGAACTTCAAACTGGTTTTGGACGATATTACCTCCCATCCCTGTTTAGGAGTTAGTATCTTGCTGAGACACACAAAGATATGACTACATTTGCGTAGCCGAGCAAAACTGATGGTATCTGCACCAACATGATAATCCTGTGGCAGTATTCAATGTATCCATAAGTTTCTAGATCTTTATAGCCACTGAGCTTACCTATGAAAATGTTAGCTCACAAGTAGGTTACAAAAGAGGAGCCATGGTGAAGCTGTTCGGAGCACATTCCAGAGAAGCAGAAGCGAGAACGAGAGCTTGGAACAAATAAACAAAACACCCCTCAAATATACTCACTGCTAGGCACCAGTGGACACCAAGGTGAATGGGCACCAGCAAGATGTCAACAGAAAATACATCGACTTTTTTAGTCCAGCGCTTCACAGCTTGATACCCAGCAGTTTTTAACTTGGTGAAGAAAAATGTGTTGAATGCATGAACCGTTGGAAAGCCCCTCTGTTTACTTCTTTCCATTAGCATATTCATGTAGAAGTTAATTATCTGAGAGGGAGAGGAATACGTGTTAGGAAACAACAGAATTTTTGAAAATAGCATTTTTGCACTCAAGAGGGAAAAAAATATTCATTTAGCAAATGGTGAAAGATAGCAAGCTATGAACCCTGCAGATATCTGCATATATTTTTTGAGGGGGGATTCTTCATTAGGTTAAAGATGGCAAGTACTTCAAATCCTCTAAAATTTTATGCCTATATAGTAGCCTGCACAGTGTATTGGATTTTGCAAGGTAAGTTACAGGATTTCCAAACCTATTATTTGCTGCTAAAGGTGCAAAATGGAGGAGGTGGGAAGGATTTGCAAGCAGGGTGGGGGGGAATAATGAGCAGGAGTCCTTCCCCTGCACCCCTTTCTTTGTGCCCTCCTTTCCCATTTGCCCAGGTTCTCACAGGAAAGAGGGATCATGGGAGGTGACAGCAACTGGGTGTCTAGTAAAGGACGAATATGTAATCCATGCGCACGAGGCTATGCCAGGCAGTACCCTGTGAGGCTGGTGACCTCAAACTACTGCAAGGCTGATTGATTTGTCTTTTTCAAAAAAAAATCTAATGAATGCAGATTGTGGCCTTCTACACCATGGTCTAACTCATGTTTCAAGACCAGGATATTATGGGCCATGATCTTGATGTGCGTTGGAGCTGTCATTCCAAGACCAGCTGATCTGCCAAAAATGGATCATTATGAGGACTGATAATTATACCGTCTTCAAGTTCAAAGGCAATTTGTCTGTGAATTACCAAATGTGGGGAAGGAAAGTAGGAGGCGGCTATTTTGCCCTCGTGTCCTCTTTGCTGGCTGCGTGCAGGCTTCCTGTTGGCTACTTTATGAAACAGGATGCTGAACTAGACCATAGCTGTCAACTTACAGATTTGAAAATAAGGAACCAGCAGCATCAAAAATAAGGGATCAGCAGCCAAAATAAGGGATTTTCCGGGAACAGGTAAGTTCAACTTCTGAGTCCCTCCAAGCCAAAGGCAGAAAGCCCAGCCAGCAGCCAAATGAAGCCGCAAGGAAAACCACTGTCACCTCTCCGCTGGGAAGCGCTGAGCAAAGGCAAGTCCCCAGGCAACGCAGCCGATTTGATCAGCACAAGACATGCAAGCTCCACCCCCCAGTTGTTCTTAGACTCCTTATTGGGTGAGCAACGCAGCCAAGCAACACAGTTGGAGCCTCCCTCCTCCCTGGCCGGCAAGGAGGGAGGGAGAGGAGCTGCTTCCTTTGAAACCCGGGAAATTTAAGGGACATCATGAATAAGGGACAGCAGCGGGACATGACGCTGGGATAAGGGACTGTCCCGCCAAATAAGGGACACTTGACAGCTATGAACTAGACAGTGATTTGGTCTGATCTAGAAAGGCTCTTCTTGGTTTCTTTGGAGATTTTAAACAAGGACCAAACAACTGCAGCGTACAAAAAGTGAAGATCAGGTTACCTCATCATTGAGCCAATTGAGGTGGTTAAGAGTCTGAATATCTTTCCTAGTTATTGTCAACCGGAAGGCTTCACTCAGCACCTCATCCTGGTTCCCACTTCGTAGTACACTCTTTATTTCCCTCTCCATTTCCTAGAGAAAACAAAGAGAGATGCATACAGCAAGTAGTTTTGGCTTTTCCAACTGAAAAGCTTTGCCTGAGATAACTAGTTAAATTTGTCTCATTGCACAGAAAGGGCTCTAATAATAATAATAATAAATTTATTTATACCCCGCCCTCCCTGGCCAGAGCCAGGCTCACGGTGGCTAACACCAGTAAAATTACAATAAAAACATAATGGGGGGGGACCAATTTAAAATACAGGTTAAAATGCAATTTAAAATGCAGCCTCATTTTCAAAGAAGCCCATGAATCAAAACCGTAAGGGAAGAGAAAACGTAAGCGTCAGACTGAGTCCAAACCAAAGGCCAGGTGGAACAGCTCTGTCTTGCAGGCCCTGCAGAAAGATGTCAAGTCCCGTAGGGCCCTAGTCTCTTGTGACAGAGCATTCCACCAAGTCGGGGCGAGTACTGAAAAGGCCCTGGCCCTAGTTGAGACCAATCTAACCACCTTGCGGCTTGGGACCTCCAAAGTGCTGTCATTTATGGACCTTCAGGTCCTCCGTGGGGGATACCAGGAGAGGGGGTCCCGTAGATACGAGGGTCGTAGGCCGTGAAGGGCTTTAAAGGTCAAAACCAGCACCTTAAACCTGACCCTGTACTCCACTGGGAGCCAGTGCAGTTGGTAAAGCACTGGATGAATGTGATCCCGTGGCAAGGACCCCGTAAGAGCCTGGAATCATGGTCTTAATAGCTGAACAGTGCTAGGTTTGTGGATGGCCCTGCTAAGAGGAGGAGCTTGCGCAAACAATTCTCCAAAAACCACTGTACATAAACCAGCATGTCATGTGGGCAGGCTAGGCTAGAACACTTCTCCCCATGGTTGGTTTTCAATGTGCAGAGATGTTCTGTTCTGTTTTTTTATTAGAGCACAGCATTCATGCAATCTCCGCAAACTAGAATCTCAAATAGTACAATTGAGGAGGAGCTACAGCTGTTTCTGTAGATTATCTCCAAAGCCGGTCAAGCTTTTTAACATTTACATTAAAAAGTTTACCTCTGTAATTTCAGGGAACTCATCCTCCCCATCAGTGGACTTCTTTTCTTCTGGCACAATCGTGACAGGAATCTCCTTCTCAAGAGGTACTCGTAAATGTAAGTTGACTGAATCAGGTACCAAAAACTCCTGTTTCTGCAGCCTCTGAAAGACACATCCCTAAGATAGCAACATCTCACTTTGCAACTTCAGTGTCTATCTTATATTTGCACGTATGATTCAGCCATGCAATTTTAATTTAGAATCCAACTTCACCAGTGGAAAATATTATGGAGAGAAACTTTGTTTGACTTTAATAGGGTTCTGAACATGTCTTGGTCCATAACTTGCTTATCAATTTGCAATTCAAAGCAAGACAGACAGGTCATAAAAGTTGGGTGGGGGAGAAATATCCATCTTTACTTACAGCCTTTTGGGTGTTTCAGCGATTATTATCACTAGCAATAACAGGCATGTAACTGGAGAAACCAGGCAGACTTCCCAACTGTGATACGCATTTTAAAAAACCTTAATCCATTTATGGGCAGGCACCAAGCTTTGTTTTTTATTGTTCTTTGTAATATGAAGAGTATTTGTAAGTCTGATGTAATATTCCATAAACCAAGACTGTTTATTAAAAACACACACAAAATGCATTTGAATATCTTACCTGCTTCTGCAATTGCAAGGCCAAAGCTTTTTGCTCTTCTATCTGTCGCCATCTCTCACGGGCTCGGGAATCATATACGCTGGTTCTAGAAACATTTTTGTATGCAGCAGATTGAGAATTCAGCATTAGCAGCAATGGACGTATGCATCACTGCCACTTTCAAATGTAATCAATCTGACCATTTGTTTAGGCTCCTGATCAATATTTATGGCAGGGCCACTTTGAGGTGAAGGATGGAGAGGGCTGGGTCAAACTGACTCCATCTGCCAAATTGGGATGCCAGTAAGTCCCTGTTGGCACAGCCAACCTCTTCATGCACCTTTGTGTGAAGAGAGAACTGAGATGTTTGCCAAGGAGAAAAAATTGGGACGCGGTTGGCGCTGTGGGTTAAACCACTGAGCCTAGGGCTTGCTGATCAGAAGGTCAGCGGTTCGAATCCCCGCGATGGGGTGAGCTCCCGTTGCTCGGTCCCTGCTCCTGCCAACCTAGCAGTTCGAAAGCACGTCAAAGTGCAAGTAGATCAATAGGAATGGAAGATAAAACGGCGTTTCCGTGCGCTGCTCTGGTTTGCCAGAAGCGGCTTAGTAATGCTGGCCACATGACCCAGAAGCTGTCTGCGGACAAATGTCAGCTCCCTCGGCCTATATAGCGAGATGAGCACCGCAACCCCAGAGTCGTCCATGAGTGGACCTAATGGTTAGGGTCCCTTTACCTTTTATCATTATTGCCAGCATCTGGTTTAAATGTAAAAACTCATCTTTACCCCTTATGAAGATCTATCTTATGTACATTTTAACTACGCAACCAGATTACACAGAAGGCCCCTTGCCATCTACTTATGTAGAAACCATTCACAAGTGTCACAAAGGCCACAGAGAGCTGCCTAGTCTTACTGAAGGGCTTTATTCTCTCTCTCTTTGAGGACAGCTTTGGTAAGGCATGGATTACCGAGATCAAAGGGTAGAATATGAAATGAAAATTCTTCATGTCACAAGTGAAGTTAGGTTACTACTCCCAACATCAACAGCATTTACCCCCAGCGAATATGAATTTTTTAAAAAATCAAATTTATGCTTTATGCTTGTTTAATTTTAGTTTGCATTCAGTTTTGTTGTTTCTCTTTGCTTTTGGTTCACATGTTCCACTGTGTAAGTTCTTGTTTTAATTAAATAAAAATATTTTAAAATATTACAACTGAACATTGGGAATTTACATTCTACCAGGCTTTTCCCAAAACTAAATTTCCTTGCAGCTAGCAACGGTCAATTAATCAATGCACCCTGGCATTCTCTATGAATCCAGGCCTGCAAGCTATTCTTGGGGTAGTCCTGGCTACGCCCCAGAGCTATGCTGATGTTTAGAAGGGCTTTAGAAAAGCAGCTTCTCTCTTGCATCCAACAATAATAAAGCCATATGCAAACTGACTGACAAGAAGCATGGGGAAGAAAGCTACAGTCATACCTCGGGTTACAGACGCTTCAGGTTGTGCAATTTCAGGTTGCGCACCATGCTGAACCTGGAAGTACCAGAACGGATTACTTCCGGGTTTGGGTGCTTGCGAATGCGCAGAAGTGCCGGATCACAACCCGCGCATGCGCAGATGCGGCGCTGCGGTTGCGGATGTGCTTCCAGCATGGATCACATTCACAACCCGAGCGTCCACTGTATTAGGTAAGTATTTCATTAGCAAAAAATGGGGGGAATCCAAAATTTTGACAGCTGTTTCCTATAGGAGTTCAGGGGTATCCACCTGACAATCTCCACATGTTTTTTGACAACAGCTTCCATCAGCCCCAGCCAGCATGACTAATGGTCAGGGCTGATAAGAGTCGTAGTTCAACAACATTTGATTGTCCTTGCTACAGATCATGGCTGCTTTGACCCATGTTGGGAAGGCAGCAACAACAGCCTGGAAGCTGTGTGCTTAAAGAGAAGGCAAACTCTTGGAGATATTGGATATGATGACTGCATGAAAGAAACGTAATCATTAATATTAAAAAAAATGAAATGACTTACAATTCTTTGATCCACAATTCAGCCTCAAAGAAAGGTGTGCTGAAACAAAAAGAATACAACAAACTGAGAATGCTTATTCTGTGGGGAAATAGCCGAGAAGAATAGAGGGGCTATTTGTTACAAAAGTGGCAGGTGCCCTATCTTCTTTATCCAGAAGTCCTGCCTTTTGATATCAAGTTTATATAGCTTGAAATAAGTTTTTATGACTTTTTTTACATATAAAAAGTTAGTTTTAGAGCACTGTGTGACCTATGTACATGCCCCAAATAGTAGAAAGTACATATACAGTGGTGCCTCGCAAGACAAAATTAATTTGTTCCGCAAGTTTTTTCTTCTTGCGAGTTTTTCGTCTTGCGAAGCACGGTTTCCCATAGGAATGCATTGAAAATCAATCAATGCGTTCCTATGGAGACCGTCCGGGGACAGAGGGGAAGCGCCGCGCGCCTTCCCCTCTGCCCCCGGACCTGTTTAAAGCAAGGGGCGGTGGGGAGAAGATCGCTTCTCCCTGTTGCCGCCCCTTGGTTCAAAAGGGGTCCGGTGAGACAAGGGGCGGCAACGGGGAGAAGCGATTCTCCCCGCTGCCCCTTCCCTTGCTTCAAAACAGGTCCGGGGACAGAGGGGAAGGCGCGCGCACCTTCCCCTCTGTCCCTGGAGATTGCGGGGCAGGCAACGGGGAGAAGCAATCTTCTCCCCGCCGTCCCTTGCTTCAAAAGAGGTCCGGGGACAGCGGGGAAGACGCGCTGCGCTTCCCCGCTGTCCCGGAGATTTCCCTATGGGCTTTCGTCTTGCGAAGGAAGCCCATAGGGAAATTCGTTTTGCGAAGTGCCTCCAAAACGGAAAACCCTTTCGTCTAGCGGGTTTTTCGTCTTGCGAGGCGTTCGTCTTGCGGGGCACCACTGTATTCTCTTTCCTCTATTTCTAAGGGTGGCAAGAGTTAATATTTTACCCTGTCATTAATCCTAAACCCAATACCGTAGTTTCAATGTGTCAGTTTACAGACAACGCTCTGTACAAGTAAGTTTTGCGTTTAGGGTCTTCAGGAAAATCTAGGCATCTTGGATTCCATGGTGCCTCTTTGGAAAGGAACCTATATCACATCATTGTTCTTAACTGTGACACAGGTGTAGACACGTATAATGTTGTTCATATATGTACCTCTCCTACAAACAAAATAAAAATGTGCTCCTATTACTCAAGGAAGGGAGCAGTCACACAGGGTTGTCAGGACATGAACATGTGGGCACCCTACAAGTTCATTTGCATCTCTTATTCCGATTGATGGGTTAGTGGGCAGAAGACACGGGCCACACGATACCCTAAAATAAACTTTTTCAAAAACAAAATTTACATAACATTTATATCACAAAGCGGGTCTTCAGGATAAAAGGGGGTGGGACGTCCATTAATTTTAATCTGACAAATAGTAGTCCCCGTTCTTCTGAGGCGGTTCTTTTAGCTGAAATTCCACCGAACAGTAGTGCCATTCTTGGAAGAAAAGTGACAAAGAAGATTGGTGGTTGCTCAGTCTAGCTGCACAGCCAACAATCAAATGAAGAGAAATTTCAACTGAGAAGGTTGGAACGGGCCATGAGGCTTGCCTAATAAAAGTGCAGACAGGGATGCAGTCCTGGGGATCTCTCACAAGATGGCACTGCAAACAGGCTACAGGAGAAGCCGGTAGCAGCAAGGACAGAAGGATCTCTCCTTCTCACAAACACACTCACTCCCAGTACGTTTCCAAGCACAATTCAAAGTGTTGGTGCTGACCTTGAAAGCCCTAAACGGCCTCAAAGGCCCAGTATACCTGAAGGAGCGTCTCCACCCCCCATCGGTCCAGCTCCGAGGGCCTTCTGACGGTTCCCTCGCTGCGAGAAGCCAAGTTACAGAGAACCAGGCAGAGGGCCTTCTCAGTAGTGGCACCCGCCCTGTGGAACGCCCTCCCACCAGATGTCAAAGAGAAAAATAACTACCAAACTTTTAGAAGACATCTGAAGGCAGCCCTGTTGAGGGAAGCTTTTAATGTTTAATAGGTTATTGTATTTTAGTGTTTTGTTGGAAGCCGCCCAGAGTGGCTGGGGAAACCCAGCCAGATGGGTGGGGTATAAATAATAAATTGCTGTTGTTATTAATATTATTATTACTATTATTATTATTACTCTCTTACTCTGTGAGAGTAAGTCTACTTGTTCACCCATGAACTCCCTGGTCATTAACATATTTGGCACATACTGCCACCTACAGAGCATATTGTATTGAATTTCTGTGCTCTGCTTTTGTATTGTTTTATGATGTGTTTTACTACTACGTTATTGTCCATGGCTTTAGAAACGCTGTGGTCTAAACCACTGAGCCTAGGGCTTGCCAATCGGAAGCTCGGCGGTTCGAATCCCCGCGACGGGGTGAGCTCCCGTTGCTCAGTCCCTGCTCCTGCCAACCCAGCAGTTCGAAAGCACGTCAAAGTGCAGGTAGATAAATAGGTACCTCTCTGGCAGGAAGGTAAACGGCGTTTTTGTGCACTGTTCTGGTTTTGCCAGAAGCGGCCACAAGCTGGCCACATGACCTGGAAAAACTGTCTGCGGACAAACGTTGGCTCCCTTGTGAGATAAGTGCCACAACCCCAGAGTCATTCGCGACTGAACTTAACTGTCAGGGGTCCTTTACCTTTACCTTACTACTACAGTATTGTCCATGGCTTTAGATACTTCTTTAATACAAAGTGGTAGCATTTAAAACATTATATACACAGTATCTGCATCTATAAATACCCTGATCCCTGCAATTTCCTGCCTCCTAACTTTCACAGCCTGGAAGCACAAACAAAATGTGATTGTGAAGTTACAGACTGAAAAGCAAACTAACAAAAAAAAAACCTTATGAAAATCATAGTTTCAGATCAGAAAAAGTGGTCAAGATGGCTTGCCGGATTGAAACCCAAAATTTCTGCCCAAAGAGGGCCACGATCTAGCTGTGGACTGATCAGAATCTTCACTGAGTAGCCAAGCTACTACTACAAGCTGTCATCTGAGCAATAACAGTGTTAAAACCCACTGGCAAAATAAATTTAGATAAGACAAAACACATGGAATGCTAAACCAACAGGCCCAAATGCAGAAGGGACAAAAGTAATATAGCAGTCCCATTGGGCAATAAATGTGTTGAGTGGAATTCAACCTCACCCTATGATGAACATTCCCTCTGTACAAGCATTTTAGCTTGCCAGGCAAAACATCCTACGTCTTCTCCACCATTGCCTTACATGGTTTTGCCCGGACACACACACCCCCCCGCAAGTCAAGGGGGTGCAGGAAGGAGAGGGAAGCCCTGTTGTGCAAGTGGAAGTCCTTGCACAGGGCTTCCACTAATGGAGCTTGCTAAGGTGAATGTAACTAACTTGTCCTATCAATTTCAATAGGACTTGAACACAACTTTCTCTGTTAGAACCTTTATCCCTCTATTTTGCATCAGGGGAGCTCTCAGCTGTGGTCCGCACAAGGAAGACACTTACCTTGGTGCTGGAGATTTGAAGTCTTGGCCATTGAGCATTATGACAGAGTCAGATCCTAAATGAAGAACAAGCAATACTAGATATTAATCTTTATGAATGCACATCTTTAAAACAAAACCATACCATCCAGATCCTCCCATTTTGTTTTGTGGGTTCCAGTTTAGCTATCAGTTTATTACATGATTGTAGATTAATAATAATAATAATAATTGCCTCACAACCTAGGACCCTCATACCTACGGGACCGCCTCTCCCGGTATGCCCCACGGAGAGCCTCAAGGTCCATAAATAGCAACACCCTAGTGGTCCCAGGCCCTAAGGAAGTTAGATCAGCTTCAACCAGAGCCAGGGCCTTTTCAACACTGCTCCGGCCTGGTGGAATGCTCTGCCTCATGAGACCAGGGCCCTGCAGGATCTGATTTCTTCCTGCAGGGCCTGTAAGACAGAGTTGTTCCGCCTGGCCTTTGGCTTGGAGCCAATTTGATTCCCTCCCCCTCTTTCTTTTTCCTTTGTCCTCCTGTGATGAGGCTGCATTTTAATATTTTAATGTTTCAATATTTTAACGTTGTAGTTTAATCTTGTTTTTAAGTTGTATTCATTCAACTTGTTTTTATGATTGCTTGTTAGCCGTCCTGAGCCCAGCCTTGGCTGGGGAGGGCGGGGTATAAATAAAAATTATTATTATTATTATTATTATTATTATTATTAGTTGCAATCGTGAGTGCAGGGCATCTGAATGTGGCAATTACTTCCACGTAAACGAGATTGGGAATGGATTGCAAAGAAGCATATAGGCCACCTTACAAATATGTTGCAACAATCTGTTAATGATCTTCAGAAAGTAAA
>JAXCMG010000064.1:3259742-3295314 GCA_034642415.1 Podarcis siculus | reverse complement strand
TTTGTTTGTTTTTGGTGTCAGGTAGATAAATACGTGGACTCTTTCTATACTACAGGATGTTGCATGTCTCTGGTTTAATGCTCTGTGACAAAGACACACATCATGAGAGGCAAAATTCTTTTTATGTATTTTTTAATGCACTGCTTAATTCCAAAATTCACAAACCCCAATACGCAAGATGAAACCAAAGATCAGGGTCAGATGCTCTAAAGATTTCAAAGAAAAGGGTCGTAGAGAAGAATAAAATGCCTCTTCCCAGCACTGCAAGATTGTGAACAGCAAAACATAATAGTGTATGATTTGGCTTATTTGTTTGGACACACCTACTAATTGGTCTAAGGGCATGTTTTCACATCTGTAGATTTATCTTTCTTCCCTACTCATGTTCTCTTCGCTTCTTTCCTTTATCCATCTATTCCTTCCTTTCCAAAGTCTCCTTTCCCAAGTACTTCCCTTAGTCTACTCAACCCCTGATTTTTCTACTCCTCTTAGTCTAGGCCCATATCTCCCCCACAACCCAAGATCAGAGAGATCAGTCAAACGTAGTCAGAGACGTGCGCATGTCTAGCAAACCCTTCTGCGGTAATAGGGAAATTAAGCCAAACACTATGAGAGATGTCACCCCCAGCACAAAACAATTGGAGGGGAGGGATAAATCTGTAAAACCCACAAGAAGTCAAAGCATAAGGCTCCACACACACAGGAAACTTTATTCTCTCTCTTTTTTCCTTTCACCTACCTCTTCTGCAGTGCTGATGGATCTCCTTTGGGATTTCTTGGGACTTAGTAAGCTCCGACGACATGGAGCACTCCATGATGGACTAGTAACAGACTTAATAGGAAAGGATTTTTCAAATGCAGAAATATGGCAATGGTGATTCGATTTCCCTGCAAAGGAATTTGATGTCGCACTGCAGAAAAAGTTCAAGGTATTCAATTAGTAAGCCAGTACTATGCTGCAAAAAACCCAAGCAGAAAGCCATAGCAACCCTATTCTCACTTCCTCATACTTTGGAAAAGTTAAAAGGCAGTGTTGCTTTCCTCCTCCTCCTCCTCCTCCTCTTGAAGAGAATAACTTCAGGCTCACTGTGACAATCCATCTTCTTCCAGCAGGGGAATATTCTGGAGCAGGCTTTCAGTATCATTAAGAATTCCCACCCCACAGTTTTCTGCTTACAATACAAAAATCTAAATATATAAACTCCATACACTACCCCCCCAACACACTGCTAAATTTTATGAATACAGAACAAAATCTAGTGAAACCAAATGTACCTTTGACTTTTCCGTGCATCAAAATATACGCTGCGGTTTGCTCTAGGTTTCTGTAAAACGGGACCCAGAGTAGAATCACAATTCCTCCACTGCCCATTAGCACTTGTTCCAAATGGTCTTTGCACTCCTGCTGCTTGATACCTCTCAGGGGATGGAGGTCCTGTGAGAAAGAAGCACTGAACAATAAATGAAAAGCAAACCGATTCACTCCCAACTTATGCCTTACAAACAACCTAATTGTATGAAGCATGACAGGGCTTTAGAGGAGTTCAATGAATGTACTTGCATCTCCCTAGATAGTATCAAGGAACTAAAAAGGCTATAGACGTTTCCAATGAGATTCCACCGGTAAAACTGCAGCAAGCCTGCCTCACTATTTAGCAAGCTAGCTGCTCAGGTTGTGAACTGCAGCCTGTTCTTTTAAGAGTACCTGCATGATTTTCGGCAACATAATCCCAATTAACAGGTACTCGGATCACTGGTTAACCCAGGGCTGGTCACCTGACAGCCTATATTCCAGACTGTATTGAGCAAAATATAAGCAAAAATGCAGTAAAAGGTCTTCCCAGGTTTAGTCATACATTTCAAAAACAAAAGCATTTCACAGTTTAATATTACGCAGAAAAATCAAAGTGAGACAGAATGCATCATGTCTGTAGTGTGTTATGTGTACACGTAAAGTACAGCAACATGCATGTACTCGGTAACTGTTAAGTCTTTATTGCTGGTAGCATCAACTTTTATCACGGAGCCCAAGTCCAGTCTGCGTTGCAAAATGAACATGGCCTCTGGACCACAGTCTGCTCTGGATAAGTCTGGGCCCCAAGAATACAGAACAGGGTCCTATAATTTAACATGCTCACTGCAAGACACTAAACTACATCAAGAAGAATATAGCAAATAGAAGGGAACTTGGACAGCTTTAAAGTGAGAAGTGAGGTTACAGGAAACCAGGCAGAGGGCCTTCTCGGTAGTGGTGCCCACCCTGTGGAACGCCCTCCCATCAAACGTCCAGGAAATAAACTATCTGACTTTTAGAAGACATCTGAAGGCAGCCCTGTTTTGCGAAGTTTTTAATGTTTGATGCTTTATTATGCTTTTAATTTTGTTGGGAGCCGCCCAGAGTGGCTGGGGAAACCCAGCTGGATGGGCAGAGTAGAAATATATTACTACTACTACTACTGTTCTTATTATTATTATCCTCATCATCATCAATAGGGAGGTGTTAGCCAAATTAATGAAGGCTAAGCTTTAAGTAGCTGCTCGTTATGATGGCTGTGTATCAAAGGCTGTATGAATATCAGTTACTGTGGAACATCCCTGAGGGGGAGAGCTGCTGTACTTATGTCTGGCTTGTAGGATACCATTGGGCATATAGTTGGCCATTGTGAACCGGATTCAATGAAACAGAAAACCCCCAGTATAGCATGTGGAGGGAGGTTTTCCATCTGGCAGGCAGAAATGCTTGTACTGTCAGAGCAATCAACTTAGCATAATGCTGAATTCCACCCTAAGAATAAAGGGTGGTGTGTTATATGGACCTGGATAAGAACCCAGTAGGATACTTTATGCTCTTAAGGTATATTTCAAAAGTTTCAATAGAAATAAGGCATCCATTTTACCTTGGTCTAATGCATTCCTCTATACAGTAGAAGTTTAGACTCAACCATAAACTATAACAAGGCAGCATGTTTAACTTCACCAAAGGAAATTATACTGCAGTGTTACAATCAGCGCATGTTTTAAAAGCTTTTAATTGGTTTCTCAAGTGAACCCAAATCAGCCTCACCTTACCTGAATAGTAGCCGAAACTGCAGGAAGTATTTCCAGTCGGACAAGTAAACGGCCTCTCCAGACGATCAAACTTGTTTGATGAAAACTGCACAAAAGAGGCCATAAAATCAGAATATATTCAAAGGAAGGATCTGCGGAAAGTGTGTGTGTGTTCTCATGTGTAATAGAAGGACTATGCAACTCTTATTATCATTAGTGAAACTAGACCTGAAATATATGGAGAACCTCTAGAATTTTGCAGCTTGAAAATATCCTAAAGAAAGATTATGCAAATGTAAAGAACGGCACATTTAGGATACAATGCTGCATTCAAAGTTTGGAAACACTGAAGAACTAATCGCATACCTATGGCCAACTAATAATAATTCCTTTTGCTTGCCTTCAAGCCTTCCTACACTGAAGCTTAGGGGGATTATGCAGTAGTCACACATTATAAACCTCAACTTCTTTCTCAACATGACTTTTTTCTTTGACAAAGTAATAATCATAAATAAATAGGAATAAAAATGTGCGCCCCACCACCGAGACCATTCCATTGTAACTATCCAACCTCCCAAAATTTCAACATCTCTTGCGATGGTTTGACCCCTTTCCGTTTTAACAGTACAAATTCTTCACCCTCTGTATCGCCTCAAAATCATTTCTCCTGCATATTCCCTGTCTTATGTTAATGACACATGTTAATTTATAATTAATAGCTATATCCATCTCTTTATACCATTCTTCCATTTTATATTTTGCTTGCCTGTTCTACTTCCTAGCTATAATAATTCGTGCAGCTGTCAATAAATTTGTAAGCAAGTCCTTCATAGCCTGTGAACCTTCCACCCCATTATAAATTGAAAATAATGCTACCTCTGGACTTTTGGTCAGCTTTAACCCAGTGATTTCTGTTATCTCCTTAAAAACCTCTACATGACTTCTGCCCTTCCAACCCTCTTAGTAATCATGTGGCTGTCTAATAATAATATAATAATAATTTATTATTTATACCCCGCCCATCTGGCTGAGTTTCCCCAGCCACTCTGGGCGGCTTCCAATCAAGTGTTAAAAACAATACAGCATTAAATATTAAAAACTTCCCTAAACAGGGCTGCCTTCAGAAGATAGCTGCTTATTTCCTTCACATCTGTCTAGTTCTAATTGACAGCAGGAAGTTTTACTTTATTTCATAGTATGAAATTATAAACCCAGTAGTCCTGAATACAAATTCATCTTTACACCCTCATGGTGAACTGCCCTGAGATCAATGAATGAAAGGTGGCATACAAATTTTAATAATAATAACAACAAACTTGCAGGAGATAACTATCTGAAGCTCCATTAGAACAGCTGGCTATGCCCCAACTTCATTCTATTTGGTATATATTGAAATCAACCAAGATAAAGGCAAAGCAATCCTAAAAGGGGCCAGCAATCCAAACACCACATTCTGCCAGTGGTATCTTACTGCCCACTTGAGTGGGGATTGGGCTTTCACCACGATGGAACGCCACCCCCATTCCAGCAGCCAGTAGACTGCAACACTTCCAACCAACCAATCAACATTGAGAAGTTGAGGTTGCAGCCAAGTGTTATAATTCAAAGAGCAAAAATTAGCCTCATTACTTTTGGAGCAAAAATACAGTTAAAAAAAAATACAGCTAAGAAATAAAAGCAGCTCATTCTCAAACCTTGTTGCCAGACAATGGAAGCTGATCTCCTGAGAGAGCGTTCTGCTGTAGAGGAAGAGTCTTGAACACAGAAGTGTGATTAGCTAACCCATAGTCTCCAGCCTCCATCTTCATACAATCGGCAGTTTCATCTGAAAGGGAAAAGCTCCTTAGTGTATGATTCTCAGGAAGAAAGAAAGTGTACGCAATCCAAAAGAGGTTTTCACTTCTGCAAGCTTCTGTTAAGCAAACAGGAATTTCCAGGTGGCGCAGCTGGGACTTCGGCAGGAGAAATTCCCCGTAGACTACATACCAGTGAAATAACAAATGCTAAAGAAGCAAATACAAACCCCAAGAAAGGAAAACACCAGAAAGAGACCATGCATGAACTTTTTTCACACTTGTAACAAGCTTCATACAGAAATCAAGGTAACTTGGCAAACACCTTGAGCAATCATATATACTACAACAGGGATTGTCAACCTGGTGTCCACAAATTAGGTTTTAACTGGTATCCCAGACACTTAGTCAGGACTCATAGCTGGCTTCCTATAGTAAGCATAACGTTGTCAGGGATGGCTTACCTAATTTTATGGTATGCCACACTCCCAAGGGCACCTATTTTGTGACTGGTGCCACCCAGCACTCTCACAAAATTCAAGGTGTGCCCACTGGTCCAAAAAAGTTAGCAACACCTGTACTACAAACTGTAGCTCTCACGTCTCAAAAGGTACAATTTACATTCTTCACAAAGCTAAATTTAAGAGAGACGGTAGGTAGCATTTCAGTACGTTCAGATGATAAGCAGCAGCCTCGAGCTACATAAAAATAACCCCTCTCTCTCGCATAACCTTGCAGCGGCTAAAATCTAATCATCTGTTTGCCAAATGGAGAAAAATAAGTGATCTTCTCCAACTTGCCAGAAACCTCTCACTACCACTGCACCTGCTCATTTACTAGTATAGATGGCCAGCATATGTTTGCAGGGAACCAAAAATGCACACAGGACACAAAGCAAGCACAGAGTATGTAGAGCAACCCCCTAAGAAGCAAGGTGATATTAAGCATGCCACAGCAAGGTTGAGGAAGCTTGCTGGTTACAAAACTAGAGTGAGACAGATCCTAAAGCTCAAGCAGGAGCATAAACCGGGTAAAATCCTAATGTGTAATTCCTGCATATCACCACAGGATTTCTCCAGACTGGGCTTTTAAGTAGTTCTGAAAGTGTCTGAAAAGACATGGAGATTCTATTGAGGAGTTCCATTTGATGTAGGTTTTATAATGATAAAGGGTGCAAGACAAAATGGGTTGGTATAACATGCACAGACTCACCCATTCCTGAACTGCTCACATAACTGACTCATATGATAGAAGTTTCAAGTGCCTGAAAAAAGCAAGACGTATAACATATTAAGGATTTAGACCAAACCCCATGGAACGTTTGTCTAGTACAAATACCCAATTTATTGAGTAAAAAAGTTGGAAAAAGAGTTGTGAAGTCTAGAACAAAGCATTGTAATCACACATTGTATGGAAAAAATATACATACTTTAACAGTGAAAGAGAAATAAAAAGTTTTTAAATATTGCTGTTTCTGCTCTTCAGAAATCAAGAATACAATGTTTTAGCTCTTTCATTACCATGTCTACTCAGAAGTAAGTCCTATTGATTTCAATGGGGTTTATTCTCAGGAAAATGGGATTAATAACGCAGTTTTATTCTAATTAAACAAGGGTGCAATCATATTAGTGTTATGTTCATGCATAGTGATGTTAAATTCTCGAGAATAATCTTTTGGAGAATATTCTCCAAAAGATTATTCTCGAGAATTTAACATCATAATTCACGCAGATCACCAAATTGCAAATGTTCATAGCTGCATATTATAGTTCAGAACCCTTCTCCTCTCACCATTCTGACAAGTCAAAGGCCACAGACTCTTTGTTGTACAATTGAAATACAGCTTTATACTCACTGCATCATTAAGAAACTAAATATTCCACACTATCCTTTTCCACTGACTAAAAGTTGGTAGCGGAACTAGTTTTTCAGGGTGTGGTCACCCAACTAATTGTCCTGTATTACCATGATTTTGCAATTAAATGAACTACTAAACTGCACTGGAGACAATGTTTCAAAACAAGGATACATTATATCAAGCTTTCCAAACTGTGTCTCACAACACATTAGTGTGTCGGCTGCAGTGTGCCGCGCAAACACTCCCCAAACTTCTCCTGGGGCTGGAACGGGCTTGGTTTAACCTCCAGTTTGCTAGTAAAACTGAATTACTGTGTCACAAAATGATGCATGTCTAAAAAGTGTGTCACCAACATGAAAAGTTTGGAAAGCTCTGCATTATATATATGATTGGGTGTTTTATCTCCTAACCTCTGACTTCCCCCTCCTGTTCTCACAAGGCCATTTACCACTTTTTAGCTAAGAGAATTCTTGCAATTTTCATAAGAGAAATCTAAGTTGAATGTTTTCTTTGCGTCTGTCAATTCCAGTCAAAACAACACAGCCACCAAAGACGGCAGAGGTGGAAATACTGTGTGCAGAGTGAAGACACAGCAGATCATACAGAATTCATTTTTATGTAAATCACCAAAGGAATTTTGAGAATTATGCAGTACATAAATCCTGCTAAATAAATAAAATGCAGTTAGGTTTCCACAATAGATTCAAGGGACACAGCAGCGGTGACTATAAAGTCAAACTTTGTGATGTTCTATTATGCTTTTGTTATTTATTGTTTGTAAGCCGCTTTGCAACTTGTGTGAGTGAAAGGTGTCATAGAGATATAATAAATAAAATCAAATGAAGTACGAAGCGAGCCAGGTGGTGATGAGCTGCACCCCTCATCTCTTACCTGAACACTCATACGCTCTCCCTTCCCAACCACCCCACACGAAAAAGCCAAGGTTTTTCTCTTGCAACTTCAGCAGATCTCCTTTACTTTTAGCAGCTGACTTGAAGAGGAAATTCAATTCAATGGCTCATCACAGCACAATCCAATAGGTGGGGAGGGAGGGGATGGCACCTGTCAAAATCCTTACTTCAGCTGTTAAGCGCATACGATAATTCTTCGCACGGGTAGGTTACTTCTTGTCAAGCCACGCAGAATATATTATCACCACGATGCATTAAATTTAGATACCACCTTCCACCCGGGCTTCACAGTACAAACAAAACGCAAATGTACGTAGCTGTAATACAGAACATAGCCTTCTCTCCATACCTTGATCCTGCCCAGCGGCCCCGGCGGTCTTCCTCCTTTCCCAGAGATTCCTAAAGCAACAGATTTCAGTAAGTCAGTTCAGCTCTCCTCTGAGGGATAGGGGAGAAGTTCGATTCAGAGGGCCTTCTCGGTAGTGGCACCTGCCCTGTGGAGCGTCCTCCCATCAGATGTCAAGGAAATAAACAACTACCTGTCTTTTAGAAGACATCTGAAGGCAGCCCTGTTTAGGGAAGCTTTTAACGTTTGATATTTTGTCATGTTTTTAGTATTCTGTTGGGTGCCGTCCAGAGCAGCTAGGGAAACCCAGCCAGATGGGCAGGGTATAAATAACCAGTTATTATTATTTAAACTGCATTTAAGCGGCTTGCACTTAATTGGGTAAGAGTTAGCCTTTACAGTACAGTGGTACCTCGGGTTAAGTACTTAATTCGTTCTGAAGGTCCATTCTAAACCTGAAACTGTTCTTAACCTGAGGTACCACTTTAGCTAATAGGGCCTCCCGCTGCCGCCCCGCCGCCGGAGCACGATTTCTGTTCTCATCCTGAGGCAAAGTTCTTAACCCGAGGTACTATTTCCGGGTTAGCAGAGTCTGTAACCTGAAGCGTATGTAACCTGCAGCGTCTGTAATAATAATAATAGTAATAATAATTTATTATTTATACCCCGCCCATCTGGCTGGGCCTCCCCAGCCACTCTGGGCGGTTTCCATAGAAACCAAAAATACACTAAAATATCACACGTTAAAAACTTCCCTGAACAGGGCTGCCTTAAGATGTCTTCTGAATGTCAGGTAGTTGTTTATCGCTTTGACATCTGGTGGGAGGGCGTTCCACAGGGCGGGCGCCACTACCGAAAAGGCCCTCTGCCTGGTTCCCTGTAACCTCGCATCTCGCAAGGAGGGAACCTCCAGAAGGCCCCCGGTGCTGGACCTCAGTGTCCGGGCTGAACGATGGGGGTGGAGACGCTCCTTCAGGTATACAGGACCGAGGCCGTTTAGGGCTTGAAAGGTCAGCACCAACACTTTGAATGGTGCTCGGAAACGTACTGGGAGCCGAGGTACCCCTGTACTTCCAAACAGGCGCACTTTTCGCAGCAGCAACGACAGCAACCACCACCACCACAAGAAGCGCCAGCCAGCAGCGAACTCCCCCCGCCCCCTTTGAAGCGCTGTCCAAGGCGAGGTTTGAACAGGGCGCTTTCCCGCCCACCTCTTCGGCCAGCCACGCTTCCCTCTCTCCCAGCTTCTTCCCGGGTTCAAAAGAAAGCGAGGAGAAGGCCGTGAGGGAGGCGGACTGGGCCTTAGAGGTCTTGGAGTGGGGGTGGGGAGAAAAGGTGGGGGACCCCGACGGTGTGGGGGGGGGGTAGTAGGGCAGTTGCCATAACTACCAACCCCTGACTCTTCCACCCCCCCCCAACCAGCTTACCGGAAGCGAAGTCAGCGGCCGAGACGGAGCGAGCTGAGGAGAAAGGCTCTTTGTTGCCGCCGCCGCCACCTCCTTCCAAGCGCTCCGGCTCTCTTTCTCTTTCTTTCTCTCCCTCACTCTCTTTTTTTCCTTTTCTCCCCGACCGGATTCGAAGAGGCGGGAACACGTCAAGGCAAACCGGAAGCGGAAATGCCTCTCCCGGTTTGCTCCCTCTCCCCGCCAGCCCGCCCTTTTCCGCCCCGCCCACTTCCGGGGGAAGAAGAAGAAGCAGAAGAAGAAGAAGCAGGCGACGACTCGGCGGCGGCGGCGGCGGAGGAGGAGGAGAGAACGTTGGCTCAGAGGGGGGCGGGGGGAAAAGGAACACACCCACGCGCGCGCAGAGGCTTCGGAAGGGAATTGGTAGGAAGGAGGCGGGGGAGGAGGGTTGCGCGTGCGCACGTGCTGCTGCGGGGGGGGAGGGGAATTGCCGGTAGCTTAGCAGAAGAGGTTGCATGCATATGCATGCAAAGTGGGAGGGTGTATATGTACTGTGCTGTATATATTTGGAAGAACGTATGTAAACATGAATGCGTGTATATGTATATATTTGCAAGTATGTGTGTATAGAGTTGCAAGTATGTAAGCGTGCGTGCGTGTGTACGTGTGTATGTATGTATGTATACATACATACATGTATGTATGTATATATATATATGCAAGTATCTATGCATATGCATGGGCGTAGTCAAGGGGTGGGCAATCAGAATAAATAGAAATCAGATTCTAACCAAAGCCTGCCTCCCCCCCCCAAAAAAAATCGTGGCTATGCATATGCACCTGTGCATGTGTCTCTGTAATATTTTCATGTTTGTATGCCTGTATTTGCAAGTATGTATGCATGTATATTGGAGAAGGGAAGCCACTCCAGTATCCCTGCCAAGATAACTCCATGGACAAAGACGATGCCTGGCGTGCAACACGACTAAACAGCAATGCATGTATATATTTGCATGTGCGTACTTGCAAGTATGGGACACGGGTGGCGCTGTGGGTTAAACCACAGAGCCTAGGACTTGCTGATCAGTTCGAAAGCACATCAAAGTGCAAGTAGATAAATAGGTACCGCTCTGGCGGGAAGGTAAATGGTGTTTCCGTGCGCTGCTCTGGTTCGCCAGAAGCGGCTTAGTCATGCTGGCCACATGACCCAGAAGCTGTATGCCGGCTCCCTTGGCCAGTAAAGCGAGATGAGCACCGCAACCCCACAGTCGGCCACAATTGGACCTAACGGTCAGGGGTCCCTTTACCTTTATGCATGTATATTGGAGCAGGAACCGGCAAGCCACTCCAGTATCCCTGCCAAGAAAACTCCATGGACAAAGACAATGCGTGGCATGCTCTGATCCATGGGGTCACAAAGAGTCGGACACGACTAAATGACTAAACAACAGTGCATGTATATATTTGCGTGTGTGTATGCATGTGTGCGTCTGTATTGTGTCAATGCACTTCTGATGGTAGCTTGTGGTTCTGCTCCAGAATAACAGCGGGGTGTATTTTTGAGGGGGGAGCATCTGAATAAATGTGTGCTGGATGTTGGGTTAGGCAGGGGCTGGGTCGTATTCCAAGGGCTGGTTGGGGGTTTCTCATCATAGCTGAAAACTGGTACTCACAACTTTCTGGGTAGAATAGATTTTTGCAAGCAAGACACAAAGGAAAGCAGCATAACGGTACCCTGTTGCATCTTTTACTCAGGCTCACAGACTTTGAGCATGAAGGCTGCAGCTTGCCACAGTAGCTAGTGCTCGTTTGGCACATAGGGTTATTGGTACATCACATTCAGGGTTGTGTACCATAAGGGTGTGGAACCTGTTGCCTTCTCGATGTTGTCGGACTCCAAATCCCATCAGCCCCAGCCACCATGGCCTTTGGTTGGGCATGGCGGGTACAGCAAAATTGGTAGGACCAGCGGTTCTCCTTGCAACAGCCTTTCAGAATTCTAGTCAAGCCTTTTCTCCAGCATTGCATTTTGCTTGCAAAGCATGTGTTCTACCACAGAATTATGGCCGCTTCCCCAAGGAATATCTTCCCCATTGAAAGTCCCGCCCTTTGGAAATTGCCTGATCCTTTTTTTGAAAGTCATCAAAGTTTGCAATCCTGCTCCAGGTACCTAGGAGCAAGCTCCATTATTCAACACGCTTTTCAGGGTCTAAGATTGATCTTGTGGCCATTGCTGCCTCTGTTGGGCAGAAAGTAATGATACAGTGTGTGTGGTTTTTTTTTTACAATGGTGAGTGAGCCATTGAAAACAGGATGTGAATTTGTCAGAGCACTTATGATGGTGTGTGTGTGTTCAGGAGGAGGAGGGTGGTTGGAGAAGGGGGAAAACTTCTCAGTGGAGCTTTCCTTGTATGTGGTTTGAGGAGAACGAGGTTGCTGTCCCAGAGTTTCACAATTTTTCATATAATGCACTGCCAGCAAGTAAGATATTCTCCTTGATACGCATGCATTCAACCTTCTCCTTGACATGTCATCTTCATCCTATAGTTAGTTGGGTATGGTCCTTTTGGGGCTCTTCATTGGAGGGGCGCAGGGTTTTCTGTCATCAAGACCAAGTTATATCTATAAAGGTAAAGGGACCCCTGGCAATTAGGTCCAGTCGTGACCGACTCTCGGGTTGCGGCGCTCATCTCGCTCTAGAGGCCGAGGGAGCCGGCGTTTGTCCGCAGACAGCTTCCGGGTCATGTGGCTAGCATGACTAAGCCGCTTCTGGTGAACCAGAGCAGCGCACGGAAATGCCGTTTACCTTCCCGCCAGAGTGGTACCTATTTATCTACTTGCACTTTGATGTGCTTTCGAACTGCTAGGTTGGCAGGAGCAGGAAATGAACAACGGGATTCGAACCGCCGACCTTCTGATCGGCAAGTACTAGGCTCTGTGGTTTAACCCACAGCGCCACCCACGTCCCTAAGTTATATCTATACTGCAGGTTAATTTTATTTCTCCTTGGTGCAAGTTTTGGCTCACAGTGCTTACAGATCTTGAACTCATATTCCCCCCCCCCCCAAATATATAAATTCATTATATGTTGGGGAGCCTGTTACTTCCATTATGCGCAGCCGCAGCAACATGTAAAATACATTCCTGATGTAAAATAAGTAATCTTGAAAGGGTGAATCCGAACCTTATAGTTGCATGACAACATGACTGGGACATTTTCAATGAAAGGTCATGACTTTAATATCCACCAATAAGGGTGAGGAACGCAGAGGCAGCTGTCTAGAGGCCTAGCACAGCATCTATAAATATCACACAGGAAAGCACACATGTTCTGTTATGTGGGCTCCCCTGGACCTCTCTGTAGTAGGGTCCAGTCTTTTCATTTCAGTGTCACTTACCTTTGCAGCTGTTATCTTCTTCTTTACCTTCTACTCATTCTCTGAAGAAAAAGAAGAGCAACCAGGTTAGTGTAGATATGTGTTCTAGATTTTTATTTTTAATTTGCCTCATAAAACATCTTAGGACTTTAGAACACCACAAATAGAATCTTACCGCTCGGTGGAAGAGCCAAGGCTGCTTCAAATCTCTGTTTAGCCAAGAAGAATACTAGGTGGCCTGGTGCCTATATCTACTTCACACTTCAGGAAGGGCTTGATAGAAGTTTATATGTGTGTATCCTTGGCTAGTGCATGAGGAAATCTTAAAAATAAAAGGTTACGGCCATTAGTAGGATTATGAGCTTTCCAGAGTGGATAAAAAGCATCACAGTCTGCCCATTAGTTGATGCCTGAAATTGTAGCTTGCTTTGTAAAACTCTGCAGGAGAATGCTGTCCTGGCAAGTTTTATGAATGTAAAATGAGAAGGTAAGGTATTGTAGTAGTGCAAGCAATTACCGTACCTCTTTGTTTCCTTTGCGATTCCCCTACGCTGCTTGTTTTTTTTTAAATTCACAGATGGATCTCTCTTGCTGTGTCTTAGCAAATGCCTTGGTAGCAGTATGAGCTAATTCAAGCAGGGATAGAACGCCAGGCTTTTGGGTAGAACCGATCCTTCTAAAACGCACACACACACACACACACACACACACACACACACACACACAGTAAAGAGAGAGCAGGCAGACATCAGCTGACAATTTCTTCACTTAGCAAAAAAAAAAAAAAAAGAAGGGGGATCAAAGCTTGCATATGGTTTCCTCTTGTTCTTTGGACCAAGACTGTCAGCTCATCATTCTTCCTAGAATAGTTCCAGCAACTTTGCCTCCCAAGGTGAAACCACGATCCTTCCCCAGTCTTCACTGGAGAATGCAAAGGAGTTAGATCCAATTTTAAGTGAAACTTAAATGTTGAAGTGGGCTGTGCAAACTTGCCCCGTAGTTCTCATTCAGAGGTTGACATCTCCACGGGTCCTGAGTTAGCTCTTGTAAGTCATGGTTCAGTAGCAACTGACCCATTCTCTGTTTCTAGGGTGGGGAGACTTTTTCATCCCAAAGACCACTCCTTTCCTCCTGGGAAACTTTTAGGGGTCCACATGCCAGCAAAGGCAAAAACAGGAAGCACAACGAGTGTAAATTTCACCTTTGTTTCACCAGTTTCAACACGCCATCCCCCAACCAGGCCAGCAAGAAGCATCAGAACTCAAGGAAAACTTTGCAGCCAGACAAAAAGGTTCAAGGAGGGTGCAAAGTATGGCTAGGCTAGGCCTCTGCAGAGTCCCAAGGGCTACATTTCCCTACTCTTGCTCTACTTTTACTCCAGTGTCATATGGCCTTCATCCTACCCATTGCCATTGATGAGATTCCATGGACTGGATCACACCACTGTTCCATCTAGCCCATCATTGTAACAATGGTTCTGATTGGCACTTTCAGGGTACCTCCCAATGTCCGAATTTGGAATTCTTAATACATTTTTAAATAAAAATTCGCTGATTAACAGCTCTGTAAAGGTAAAGGGACCCCTGACCATTAGGTCCAGTCATGGCCGACTCTGGGGTTGCGGCACTCATCTCGCTTTACTGGCCAAGGGAGCCGGCATACAGCTTCTGGGTCATGTGGCCAGCATGACTAAGCCACTTCTGGCGAACTAGAGCAGCGCACAGAAACGCCATTTACCTTCCCGCCGGAGCGGTACCTATTTATCTACTTGCACTTTAACGTGCTTTCGAACTGCTAGGTTGGCAGGAGCAGGGACTGAGCAATGGGAGCTCACCCCGTCGCGGGGATTCAAACCGCCGACCTTCTGATCGGCAAGTCCTAGGCTCTGTGGTTTAACCCACAGCGCCAACAGCTCCTTACCAAGCTAGAAAAAGACTTAACCACCGGGGTAGAAGACCTGTCGCCTTCCTGACTTTGTTGAACTCTCAACTCCCATCAACCCCAACCAACATGGTCAATGGTCAGGGCTGATGGGAGTTGTGGTCCAGCAACACCTGAAGAGCCAAAGGTTTCCCACCCCTGTGCTCTCCACAGATGACCCAAGATCCCAAGAAGCCATTCCACATAAATGCATGCCCTTTCGTTTAAGGATTAGGATGTATGAACAGGTGAGTTGTGATCGGCAGGTGGTGCCTGCTATGGAAGAGCAGTTTTTCCATGCTTGTCACTAAACCAGGGTTTCCCAAACTTGGGTCTCCCCTTGTTTTTGGACTACAACTCCCATCATCCCAAGCTAGCAGGACCCAGAGGTCAGGGATGATGGGAATTGTGGTCCAAAAACAGGTGGAGACCCAAGTTTGGAAAACGATGCACTAAGTGAAAGTTCAAAGCCGCTATACATTTGGTTTGGGCATGCTTTGCCATACACTAAGCAAGAGATTCTCCTTGCTCTTGACTAACCACACTTCACCAGTTTGCCATAGCGACAGGTTCATGAGAATAAGTGTTACTGAACAGAAATGGCGGATCACACAGGGTATTACAGCTAGCGGACTCTGTATCGGTGGTTGCACTCTGTCTCTTGCCAACTTTACATCACTTGAGTCAGCCTCCAGAGCTTTAGAGGGATGATCTACAAAGCTGCCGACTTATGCCAGGCTCTCTTGTAATCCCAGGAAGGAATTGATAAGATGATACTGAATTAAGAAAACGCTAGAGGAGGATGCTAGCAGCTATGGCAAGATGAACCATATTTCCTGTTTGGAGAAGCCTTTAAAAGTCCACAAAACAGTAACAGTTTGCCTGTCGGCAGATGCCTATTTACATTAATAATAATGTGTGGTACATTAAAGTTTGGAGTGAGAGGGAAGGAACAAACTCTCCAGTTTATGCAAGTTCCTTTGCTTGGTCGATTACAGGGGAATCTTACTTGCCGCAGGCGGCCTTGTGAATGTCAATTTACAAACCTGCTTCAAAAGTTCCGTCAACAAGGACAACCCCTCGATTACAGCCGAAACATATTTCCTTGCAGTCGCTTTGCATTTAACTGTAACAGAACCCTGTATAAATAATGTGAACTTCTTTTTAAAGTGCTGGTTTATTTACAAGATTTATATTACACCCCTCTCACTCATGCTTTCAGGAACAGTCCCATTTCATGTGTGTTGCATCCTGTTGTGTCCATCAATATTTGGAACAGATTTTGCTAGTGCAAGAGGATTTTCCCTTCCTCTCCTCCAGCCCTCCCCCCCCCCCCATATTCTCCAAAGAGTTGGGGAGACCCCCGGAACAGATTTCAGGGGCTGCAAGAAGGAAGGAAGGATAATTCCAATTTGTGCAATATTTGATATCATCCTCTGAATTTAAGAAGATTCCATGCTACCCATCTTTTTGTTGAAAAATCCATCTGTTGAGATCAGTATTTTGCAAATGTTTAATACCAGAGGGGCACCATTTTTCTCCCCACCCACCCACATTTAAAATTGGAGTCATACTTTATTCTTACGCTGAAGTAGGTATACAGTGGTACCTCGGGTTAAGTATTTAATTTGTTCCAGAGTCCATTGTCAACCTGAAACTGTTCTTAACCTGAAGCACCACTTTAGCTAATGGGGCCTCCTGCTGCTGCTGTGCCGCCGGAGCACGATTTCTGTTCTCATCCTGAAGCAAAGTTCTTAACCCGAGGTAATATTTCTGGGTTAGCGGAGTCTGTAACCTGAAGTGTATGTAACCTGAAGCGTAACCCGAGGTACCACTGTATCTTGGTAGTCGAACGGCTTGGCTCCCAAACAAATTGGCTCCTGAACGTTGCAAACCTGGAAGTGAGTGTTCCGGCTTGCGAACGTTTTTTGGAAGCCAAATGTCCGACTCGGCTCCTGCGGCTTCCCATTGAGTGTAGGAAGCTCCTGCAGCTAATCAGAAGCCGTACCTTAGTTTTTGAACTATTTTGGGAGTCGAGCAGACTCCTGGAACAGATTAAATTCGAGAACCAAGGTATCACTGTATCCATTTCAGTGTAAGAATAAAAAAAAATAGGTCCCCAAGCAATAGGAAATTGTCTTCATTTGCAAGTGCATTCAGCTAATATCACTTAGTATCTCACACACAGTAAGGCTCAGGGTTTGGAATGAGCTTTTCTGGGCAATGCTTCTGCTTAGGTTTCCTTTGCACTTGGGAGCTGTAGCACTGGCTGTATTGAGAAATCCCAATGCAAATTTACTTCTTCCCTTAAGGTGATGGTATTCTCCATACACTGACAGAGTGAAAGGCTGATCAATGTGCCAAGGGGCTTCTCTGTTTTGACCGAGAATGTTTTGAGTGCAGTTCAAACCCTCTTGTGGTGAACTAGTGCACCTTTCAACACAATTTCAGAAACACAAGCCGAGATCTTCATCCTTTGGTTCAATGAAGCTGCTAGCCCTGCAAACAGGAAATATGAAAGCTCAATTTGCACTGCATCCAGAAGGTGGCAGCAATGTTCCTTCTTCATTTTAATTTGTGGCCAGAGGGGTTTCAACTGAATGGGCTGCATTGCCCTCTTGTATTTATAATTTGGTTTCTCCAAATATATACCTAGATTGTAAGAATTTACTAGACCATAGTGCAAGGTGGCAGCGTTAGGGGTTAGAAGCAGGTTGCCAGCAAACACAAAATTAAATCTTTGAATACTACCGATTGGAGCAGTTGAAGAAAGGCAGAGGTCATTGCGCACTTAGCCATATGCAGAGTAATTCAGGTTAAATTCCAAATGCAAACCGATTAAGTTTCTTCTAGGTAACAGTATAAGTGTGAAAACAGCCAACCTTCATAATTTTGAAACTCGGGAACCTTAATTTCACCATAATGATAAGGTATGAAAAGAGTGGCACAAATCAAGTGCAAATGTTCTTTCATCTCACAATTCAGTTATGCTTGATTTGTTAGAAGCAAATCACCAGAATTACAGAATTTTGAGCCATGCAATTTAGGAGCTTACCAGACGCACCATAGGCCAAATTCTGCCTTAATGGTAAGCTAGTGTCCTACATAATAAAAATGTAGAGTGCAAGTGAGCCGGCTCTTGCTCGGTGTCTTTACACTGAGGATAGATTTGGCTTTCAAAGTGAGATGTGTTCATCCGGGTCAATGACTCCCAAGCTGTGTTGCAGAGCATACTAGCTAACATGGTGTGCTCAGAATGAGCATTGCGTGTGGAAGCCTTTGGCCCAGTCTCTTGTCAAACAACCAGCCATCAGCCTTGTGGTTGCGACCTGGAAAGCAAGGTGTGTTGGTTTCCTAGCAATGTCACTGTGAACCTTCCATACCAGGTGCCCGTAGAGTTAAGTGGGAAAGGTATCAACTGCAATCATGGAGTAGTTGTCTTAAGACACGGCATCTTTATTTGGGATGTGCTAGGCAATAAAACTCAAATAGGACTGAGGCACGCAGTTGCTACATGCTGCCTGCATTCCCCTTTTTCTGTTAAAGTAAATACATTTAAGCGATGCATCCTGGGAGATACAGATGGGCTCTATCCCTGCCACACTGTGAGCGTGGGGAGGAATTGTACCAGCAAAGTACAAAATACCAGTTCCACTACAAGGTAAGTTCTGCTGCTAGGAGGCTTTGCTTAACTTTTGTTGTTTTTTTAAGATGTGCAGTGGCAAACTTGCAGAGCCACTGAAAGCTCAACTGTAGCATCCATCTGCAGACATTGATTTGTATCCCACCTTTCCATACAGCTTCCATTCCCTGAATATGCAGAAGAAGATGTTTTCCAGAAAGTTAAAATACCTGCAAAATATGCCCATCTGTATATTGCTATAAAATATCTGAGCTCCCTGTTCTTGGGGTAAAGTTAAAGGGACCCCTGACCATTAGGTCCAGTCGTGGCCGAATCTGGGGTTGCGGCGCTCATCTTGCTTTATTGGCAGAGGGAGCCGGCGTATAGCTTCTGGGTCATGTGGCCAGCATGACTAAGCCGCTTCTGGAGAAACCAGAGCAGTGCACGGAAATGCCGTTTACCTTCCCGCCGGAGCGGTACCTATTTATCTACTTGCACTTTGACGTGCTTTCGAACTGCTAGGTTGGCAGGAGCAGGGACCGAGCAATGGGAGCTCACCCCGTCACGGGCCTTCAAACCACCGACCTTCTGATCGGCAAGTCCTAGGCTCTGTGGTTTAACCCACAGCACCACCCACGTACCGCATTCTTGGGGTAGTTATATTTAAAAGGTGGAGGTGCATGTTGTCAGGTTGCTTGTGTACAAATTTCTACACACAGAAGATTTTGATTTGGGTTGGTTTCTTAATTATTATTATTTTCTAATTTTAAAAATCAAGATGAAACAAAGCCACTGCTTCAGGTCCGACCCTATCATTAGGCAGAGTGAAGCAATCACTTTAGGTGAAGGCCAGGGACAGAGAGAGTTTAGGCAAAGAGTTGGGAGGATGGATATGTCTGTGCCACACACATTGCCCATCAACAAGCCTCAATTTGTAGTGGCTAGGGGGCACTGCCAGTGTTTGTGTAAGATTCAACTCCTTTTTACATGGAATGAAGGAGGGTCCCATCTTGTCCCTCACCTCAAACTGAAAAATGTCCGAAATTACAATTCTATAAATCACAAATTAACAGTGCTGGTTTTTAAGTACTTCCAACCAAATCATTTAACTTAGCTTTTGAAATATTCATGTAAATAAATAGCTTTGTAATGAGTTGGCTCCTTTGCAACCTGTGGATTCATTCCTGCAGAGTTCATTTTCTGGTGCCCAGATCCAAAGAGCTTGCAAATTCTACAAAGAAGTTAAGTGCAGGGAACAAGAAGGAATAATTCCTCATCGTATGATTTCATAATAACCTGCTTATTGATCCCAAAGTAATGGAGGGCATCTATTTGTGAACATGACAGAAATCCTTTTTCAATGCCAGTGCTCTGTAAACGAGTTTGACCTAGATGCGCATTCATTTCCCTGCATGGTTTATCTGTATTTGTAAAGCTGTCGCTGTTCAACTTTGATTTTCCATAGCCTGTTTGGAGAAGAATAGGATGATATTCAACCAAATTTCACTCAGATCCATTGAAGGGAATGGGTCCCTCAGTTCATTCATTTCAGTGAGTGTACTCATGAGTAAAACTTCATTGAATACCACCCATAATTTCAAACCACCACCCCCCGGAACAATTTTTATTTAATCTTTTGGTGAAACTTGATTGTAATGTTGTTGCACTTGGATTTCCAAAGCACTTCATTCTGCCGATTATTGAGCAGTGACAGACCCTCCTAGTGTCCCTATTTTCCAGGGCCAGTCCCAAATTTACAGAAGCCATCCTGGTTCCTGATTTGATCTCTGAATGCCCCACTTTTCCATAAAGGTAAAGGGACCCCTGACCATTAGGTCCAGTCATGACCGACTCTGGGGTTGCGGAGCTCATCTCACTTTATTGGCCAAGGGATCCGGCGTACAGCTTCCAGGACATGTGGTCAGCATGACTAAGCCGCTTCTGGCTAACCAGAGTAGCACACGGAAATGCCGTTTACCTTCCCGCCGGAGTGGTACCTATTTATTTACTTGCACTTTGACATGCTTTCGAACTGCTAGGTTGGCAGGAGCAGGGACCGAGCAACGGGAGCTCACCCTGTAGCGGGGATTCGAACCGCCGACCTTCTGATCGGCAAGTCCTAGGCTCTGTGGTTTAACCTACAGCACCACCCCCTTTTCCTTAGGATGTCCCTATTTTCATCAGAGAAATATTGGAGAGTATGATGTTACACTGCAATCCTATACATGCCTATATAAATCCAATTGAGTTCAATGGGGCTTACTCCCAGGTAAGTGTTTTGAGGATTGCCGTCTGGAGGTTGTAGTCAACTAACTCTTATTCATAGTAGACCCATTAAAATCAATGGTCTTAAGTTGTTGTTGTTGTTTAGTTGTTTAGTCGTGTCTGACTCTTCGTGACCCCATGGACCAGAGCACGCCAGGCACTCCTGTCATCCACTGCCTCCCACAGTTTAGTCAAACTCATGCTGGTAGCTTTGAGAACACTGTCCCACCATCTCGTCCTTTGTCGTCCCCTTCTCCTTGTGCCCTCCATCTTTCCCAGCATCAGGGTCTTTTCCAGGGAGTCTTCTCTTCTCACGAGGTGGCCAAAGTATTGGAGTCTCAGCTTCAAGGTCTTAAGTTAGTCCTGGCCATTAATGTCAGTGAGTCTGCTCCAAGTCAAAGTTAAGTATACAACTCGGAGCCTCTTTTTGAAATCTTACCTCTATTCTCTCCAGACTTTGAAGCCACCAAAAGCCCTCAAAACAGTAGTTGGTACCTGCAGCCTGACATTTCCGCTGTCCATTGGTACTCGTGACAGCTGGCCATGTGCCCTTTAGGATTAGGTGTGGCTGACACTGCATCGGAGATCATTTACAGGCTGACATTTCCACTTGTCATTTATTGGAGAGTGGGCGGGGTGTCAACTATGAAAGGCAACGGCAGAGGGCTACAAGGAGCACTCCGGACCCGGCTGTGGCCCCTGTGGCAGGACAAGGAGGCACCGAAGACCAAGGGCATTTCCCCCATCTTTAAGAAACTCTTCTTGTTGACTTTCCAGCCCGGAGAATGTCGCACACAATGGTAAAACATGAGCACGCCGACACGATGGGGATTGGCAAGGCCATCGCCGTGTTGACATCTGGAGGAGATGCCCAGGGTAAGTGGACTGGTTTCTGGTGTGTGTGTGTGTGTGTGTGTGTGTGTGTGTGTGTGTGTGTGTTGTAGTGTTGGGGGTTTCCCTTTGTGGTCTGAGAAGCTAATGGCAAAAAAAGCCAATAGGCAGAAGTCACCAGGAAAGGGCTTTCATGTCTGGGCACTTTTTAGCATCCAGATTTTCCCTAAACTTAGTAAGATGACTCAAGTGGAACTGGTCTCTGTTGCAAATTGTAACAGGCGCCGTATTTTTCACTCTATAAGACGCACCAGACCATAAGACACACCTAGTTTTTGGAGGAGGAAAACAAGAAAAAAATATTCTGAATTTCAGAAGCCAGAACAGCAAGAGGGATCGCTGTGCAGTGGAAACAGTCCCTCTTGCTGTTCTGGCTTCTGGGATAGCTGCGCAGCCTGCATTCACTCCATAAGACGCACACACATTTCCCCTTACTTTTTAGGAGGGAAAAAGTGAGTCTTATAGCGCAAAAAATATGGTAAATGTCTTTTCTCCATCCTGCCCTGCTTTGTGAGTTTCTAGAAACATCTAACTGGCCATTGTTGGAAGCTGAATGCTGGGCTGGATGGACTTTTGGTTTTCATCCAGCAAGGAGCTGGTTTTCATTCTTTTCTATTCTGTCTCCCCTTCTTTGACTTTCCCCTCCCACACTGCCTCCAGCCTTTCTCCTCAGTAGTTCTCTGCCTTCTTGCTGAATGCTTTTTTTTTCTTTGATATTATTTGTATTGCCTTTTTTTTTTTAAGAGCCTTGAAAGCAATTTGTGGCTCCTCAACCGCAGTTTGCCCAGCTACCACCCCCATCCTGCAAGCATTTCCTTAGCAAAATGAGCACTCACATAATCTACCCTCAGGTGTCATGAACCATAATTTCTCTGCTGTTCCTCCTATATTCTTGCAAAGTCTGCAGTTCATGGCATCTCTTCTTGATCTGGGTTTGCCTCCATCTATGTCTGTTGATTAATTGGAGCTGGGGACACTGTGGTGTGAACAAATGCAATGCAATGCTTAAAAAAAAATCCCCTCCAAAATATTTTTATTCGTTTTCAATACAGCAAAATACAGGTGCTTTTTTTCAAACATGTTGACTTGTCAAGTTCTTCAGCAGACGATTCCTTATTTTCCTTTTCCTGACCTTGAGACACACACAGAGAGAGCTCTGTTTTGTTTATCTGCACTCTCATATCTTCTCTTGGTGTCCAAGTCCCGTCTTAGTTTCAAGATGGATTTAATTTTTTTATTTTTTTGAAATGCATACATGCTGTTGACGGCATTACGAGTGAACATATCACTTGGCAGTGTATTATAAATAGAAAAAAGGCCATTCCTGCCTCCAGGGACTTGCATTTTCATTTAATATTGTATTTTTAAATTGTTGTACCCTTATGGTGAAGGGTGGGTAAGAAATGGAAATACTACTGCTACTAATATATAAGGGTTTATTTGTTTGTTTGTTTGTTTTTCTATACCACCCTATAAAGTCATACGTCATGTTACGTCTGCTTCATGTTACGTTCTTTCAGGTTGCGACCCGGAAGTACCAGAAAGGGTTACTTCCGGGTTTCACCACTGGCGCATGCGCAGAAGCGCAATTGACATCACTCGCATGCGCAGAAGCGGCGAATCGCAACCCGCGCGTGCCGAGACGCGCCGCTGCCGGTTGCGCTCTTTTCATGTTGCGAACGGGCCACCAGACTGGATCTCGTTCGCAACCAGAGGTACCACTGCACCTGAAGGTCTCGGGGCAGTTCACATAAAACATCAAATACATAAAATCAAAACAAAACCAACAACCCAATAAAAAAACCCCAAAGAGCTAGTATTTTTAAAAAGGGTATAGGATGTAGATAAAGTCTGGCAAAGGCCTGGTTGAAAAGGAACATTTTTGCCTGGTGCCTAAAGGTGTACAGTGGTACCTCGGGTTAAGTACTTAATTCGTTCCGGAGGTCTGTACTTTACCTGAAACTGTTCTTAACCTGAAGCACCACTTTAGCTAATGGGGCCTCCCGCTGCCGCCGCGCCGTTGGAGCACGATTTCTGTTCTCATCCTGAAGCATAGTTCTTAACCTGAAGCACTATTTCTGGGTTAGCGGAGTCTGTAACCTGAAGCGTATGTAACCTGAGGTACCACTGTATAGTGAAGGCACCAGGCGAAGTTCCCTGGGGAGAGCTTTCCACAAACAGGGAGCCACTGCAGAGAAAGCCCCGTTCTCGTGTTGCCAGCCTCCAGATCTCTTGCGGAGGAGGCACATGAAGAAGGGCCTTGGAAGATAATCTAAGAGTCTGGGTAGGTTTATATTGAAAGAGGTGGTCCTTGACGTATTGTGGTCCTGAGCCATTTAAGGCTTTATAGGTCAAAACCAGCACTTTGAATTGGGCCCGGAAACTAATCGGTAGCCAGTGTAGTTGGACCAGGATTGGTGTAATATTTTCAAAATGTCTTGCTTCGGTGAGCAGCCTGGTCGCTGAATTCTGCACCAGCTGCAGTTTCCGAACTGTCTTCTATATATATCTGGGTATGAGGCGATATATAAATTCAAACAACAACAACAACAACATGAGAATGGGGGAGCTAACAGGGGAGGAAAGGAAAATAAATGAAATGCTTGCAAGGAAGAAATACTTTGGGTGGGGTTCACCTGAAGAACCCAGTCAGTGGACAGGTACACAAGGATTTTGGGGCCCCTTATATGCTCCCTGAAACTGACTCTCCTGACCCCCGCCTCAGAACAGTGCATGGAGGGGTGTTGTTCCATCTGGCAAGCTAGAATACTGGTACAGTGGTACCTCAGGTTAAGAACTTAATTCGTTCCGGAGGTCCGTTCTTAACCTGAAACTGTTCTTAACCTGAAGCACCACTTTAGCTAATGGGGCCTCCTGCTGCTGCCGCGCCGCCAGAGCCCGATTTCTGTTCTCATCCTGAAGCAAAGTTCTTAACTTGAAGCACTATTTCTGGGTTAGCGGAGTCTGTAACCTGAAGCGTATGTAACCTGAAGCGTATGTAACCTGAGGTACCACTGTACGGGCAAAAGATTAGTTGGAGCGCCATGTTGAATTCCACCCACTGTTACTAAATCGCTCAGTGTGAGCCAGGCTAGGACTTACTCTCATACTACTTTGTGATGTGGTGTTGCCATTCTGTTGTGACTTTGTGTTGATGGTGGAAGAGCTACTACTAATATGCAAGAGGCGGCAGGGTGTGTGCGTTCACATCAGATTAACTGCTGCTGTTGAGCTGATGTGATAACTTGAGAGGCTTTTTGCAAAATGCGTTGTCACAATAACATGGCCTGGCAACATGACTTCACAAGGGCTATACTGCATCACAAACCCACTGCCCATGCAGGCAGCAGTTAAGTACATATGATTGTGGACAGGAGCGCAGTATGGAGAAGAAACCTAATCCTCGGCTGGTTTCCTGGAAATCCCAACTATGGACGTATGTACCTGTAGTACCTGTAGTACAACTTTACTGGTATGTCCCGCGGAGGACCTTAAGGTCCACAAATGACTACATTCTGTAGGTTCCAAGTCACAAGGTGGTTAGGTTGGTCTCAGCTAGGGCCAGGGCCTTTTCAGTACTGGCCCCAACTTGGTGGAACGCTCTGTCACAAGAGACTAGGGCCCTGCGGGACTCGACTTTTTTCCGCAGGGCCTGCAAGACAGAGCTGTTCCGCCTGGCCTTTGGTTTGGACTCAGTCTGACCCTTACGTTTCCCTCCCCTTATTGTTTTGACTTTTAAAATGAGGCTGCATTTTAAATTGCATTTTAACCTGTATTTTAATTTTTTTTTTCTTATTATGTTTTTACTCAAATTTTATTGGTGTTAGCTGCCCTGAGCCCGGCTCTGGCCAGGGAATAAATAAAATTTATTATTATTATTATTATTATTATTATTATTATTATTATTATTATTACTGGTGGATATTCTACACAGTTGTGGTGTTTTATGAAGGGCTGTTGCAGTCTAGACAGATGTCGAACAATAACTGCTGATGTAACCCAGAGGTACAGCTTAACATCTAACTGATCAAAGCACGGGCACATCTAGCTTCAAATGATAGGTGACAAAATGACTAGTTTGGTGCTGGTATCTGAGACAGATGCTCGCATTTGCCCTGTAGATAGGCCATACTTGGTTAATGGACACAAAAAAAGGCTTTGAGAAGTCGTAGTCTCATGGTGGTAAGAAATGGTGGCTAATGTGGTGCCTTCCAGATGTTGATGGACTACAACCCCCATCATCCCTGACCATTGGCCATACTGGTTGGGGCTGATGTGAGTCAACAACATGTGAAGGGGGCACCCTATATGCTGCTCTTCCCTTAAGGCGTACGTGGAAGCAGAGCCCAACAAGGCTGCAAGAACTATGCGAAAGAGGTGATGGTTTTAAGGAAGGTCAAAGGGATGTATTTCATGGAAGGATGTTTCTGGCTCATTCCTGCATCTATCCCCAGGCTGGACAGCTGATGTGGTAGCATTATACAGCCTTTCTATCTTCTTGGACTCATTTCTCATAACCCATCAGCCCCAACCAGGATGACCAATGATCAGGGAAGATGGGAGTTGGAGGCCAACAACATCTGGAGGGCCATAGATTATATACCTGGAGGGCAGCACTAGAGCCAGAAATGGATGGGTCCATTTCCACTCGCCATTTCGAGATAGGGGGAACCCAGTGCTGCATGAAATTATGTCAACGGTTGCCTGCAAGTTATCCACTACTACACAGTGCAGGGCCCTTCCTTTTTGTCCTTCAGATGATGGGGAGCCTAGGGGATTTCTGACCCCAAAAATACTTGGTGTGTTGTCTCCTAGGGTGAATTTGGCTTAAAAGAATTGGCAGGATTGGCAAGGCAGATGCAATGATATAATAGAAATGAAAAACCTAACAGACTACAGTGGTACCTCGGGTTACATATGCTTCAGGTTACATACGCTTCAGGTTACAGACTCCGCTAACCCAGAAATAGTACCTCAGGCTAAGAACTTTGCTTCAGGATGAGAACAGAAATCCGGCTCCGGCAGCGCGGCGGCAGCAGGAGGCCCCATTAGCTAAAGTGGTGCTTCAGGTTAAGAACAGTTTCAGGTTAAGAAAGGACCTCCGGAACGAATTAAGTACTTAACCCGAGGTACCACTGTAATACGAGAATGTTACATTAAGACCGATCTAAAAAATCTACTATGGATAAGTAAAAAATGAGAGGAGGACATTTTGCAGAGGGGCATCCTATGTTATAAACATACGTTTAGAAATCTTGGACCAATATAAGTGTTTATTACCCAAGGCCTTCCTATTGGCTTCTCTATTAGAAGGCGAATGGTTCACTTTTTGAAAAGGCAATTTGGACATTTTCAGATATAGAAAGAAAGAAAGATGGAAACCTATTAAGACTGGAAGAGTGTGCAGACCATTGAACAAGTAGAAGCTAACTTTAAGACAGAACCATCTTGATATCAGCATTTGGGGGGGAAAGTCCTTTTTCGATAGGCTGATGAGAAGTCAAGAGATTTGGAGAGACTGAGTCTGAAACTAGAAACTAGCACTAGAGACTAACAAGACAGGGCATTTCTCAAAGGTAAAACACAGGAAAATAGCACATAACTACAGGATGAAATGAAATAAAGATAGGAGCAAAGAAATTCCATGGGATGCATGGCGATTTCTGTTTCAAAAGGGTCAAAAAGCACTTCACTGATGAAATATTTTTCAGCTGTGCTGGCAAATGGGCAATTACACCACAGCAACAATAATCTATGCTGAAAGAGAATTGAGTGTAACAGGGCAAAATCATTTGTTGCCGTTAAGGATTTAACCCACATGGAGAAAGAGGAAATGGTTTTAGATCAATATTGATATATGTTTATTATAAATGTTTATAGGTATGTGTGTTTTTGAATGTGACCGAGTAGGTAATGAGGTATATGTACTTGTGTATAATAATAATAATCATAATTTGAAGAAAGGTTTAAAAGCGTTGGGGGTTTGGCATCCACCTTAGCCTTCTTGTAGCCTAAGTTTTCCTCAGCTGCATCCATGATCACAGCTTGTCTGTGAAGCTGTCACATGATTTAGAGAGGATTTTTTTTTGGGGGGGGGGGTATGCAGTGGTATTGAATTACAGTCCCTCTCCTGGTGTGGTATATTTTGGAGCCAGCAAGCACAGTGGCCTGGCAGAGGGGGTACCTCAGGAACTTGTTTTAAATGTCAGCGGGTCAAAAATAAAATGTGCAAATCATCTGAGGGTAGGATCACGGGAGACTTGTGAGTCTGGGTCAACAATACTGACCTGAGGCAGTAAGAAACGACACGTACGCCAAGGAGGCTGAGAGACAGCAGAGTGGGTTTAAGGGTCAGATGATGCCATAATAAAGGCTCCACATCACACACTTACCACATTTATTTATAAGCAAACAAACAAATGCATTTCTAGACCGTCCACTTGCAAAAATCAGGGCAGCATACAACAGCATGTAAAAATTTAAAAGCAACACGAAGCAATCATTAAAATGACTGTCTGCTCATTTTAATGGCATAGGCCTCTTCAGGAGATCACCAGTACCTCTATGTGGGCAGCACAGATATATGAGGAAACACAACAATTGTATATCAGTGGAGCTTCACAGTTGTAGGCTGGTTATAAATTGAACGTCACAGCAGCATCAAGGCCAGGCAAATAAGGCAGAGCTCTATAGAAATTGAGGCACCCGCATCTAGGGGTCTTTTGTTGTTCTTGTTTAGTCGCTTAGTCATGTCCGACTCTTCGTGACCCCATGGACCAGAGCACGCCAGGCACTCCTGTCTTCCACTGCCTCCCGCAGTTTGGTCAAACTCATGCTGGTAGCTTCGAGAACACTTTCCAACCATCTCATCCCCTGTCATCCCCTTCTCCTTGTGCCCTCCGTCTTTCCCAACATCAGGGTCTTTTCCAGAGAGCCTTCTCTTCTCATGAGGTGGCCAAAGTCTTGGAGCCTCAGCTTCAGGATCTGTCCTTCCAGTGAGCACTCAGGGCTGATTTCCTTCAGAATGGAGAGGTTTGATCTTCTTGCAGTCCATGGGACTCTCAAGAGTCTCCTCTAGCACCATAATTCAAAAGCATCAATTCTTTGGCGGTCAGCCTTCTTTATGGTCCAGCTCTCACTTCCATACATCACTACTGGGAAAACCATGGCTTTAACTATACGGACCTTTGTTGGCAAGGTGATGTCTCTGCTTTTTATTTATTTTTATATATAAATATACATACATACATACATACATACATACATGCATACCCTGCCTATCTGGCTGAGTTTCCCCAGCCACTCTGGGCCGCTCCCAATCGAATATCAAAAACAGAATACAACATTAAACATTAAAAACTTCCCTAGAAAGCTTATTCCCTAAAAATAAGCAGCAATGCACTCTAAAATATACCATCAAACAAATAATATAGCTGAAAACAACAGAGCAGCTTAGAACAATCGCTAACGAAACTTACAATGTCTGGGCATATAACTAAGTATTAATCTGATGCCAAACCTTGAGCAATGTGGGTGCTTGTCATACTTGTGAGGAGATTAGAGCTGTGAGTCACTAGTCTTTTCTGTTTCCTTTATATTCTGAATTAAGCCCCCAGTGGGTCTTGTTAATCTTCCCATGGCTTCTCCTGTGATTCAATAAGAACTAGACATGGTTGGAACAGAATCATAGTCCCTTCAATGTCTCTGATTGTAAAGTAGAACAAGACAGAGCCCCCTAGAATCTCCTTGGGTTTCATCTCAGATAAGTATGTAATTTATTTAAGAAATTGTCCAGTAGCACCTTAGAGATCAACTAAGTTTGTTCTGGGTATAAACATTTGTGTGCATGCACACTTCTTCAGATACGGTATCTGCATATGGAATGCATGCACACGAAAGCTTGCACCCAGAACAAACTTAGTTGGTCTCTAAGGTACTACTGGACAATTTTTTATTTATTTCAGCTGCATCAGACCAACACGGCTACCTACCTGAATATGTAATGCATTGTTGTTTATACAATACATTAGCAAAGTGTAAAGGTAAAGGGACCCCTGACCATTAGGTCCAGTCATGGCCGAATCTGGGGTTGCGGAGCTCATCTCGCTTTATTGGCCGAGGGAGCCGACGTACAGCTTCCGGGTCATGTGGCCAGCATGACTAAGCCGCTTCTGGCGAACCAGAGCAGCGCACGGAAACGCCGTTTACCTTCCTGCCAGAGCGGTACCTATTTATCTACTTGCACTTCGTGCTTTTGAACTGCTAGGTTGGCAGGAGCAGGGACCGAGCAACGGGAGCTGACCCCGTGGCAGGGATTCGAACCGCCGACCTTCTGATCGGCAAGTCCTAGGCTCTGTGGTTTAACCCACAGCGCCACCCACGTAGGGCCCTCAAAAATGGTGTTGAACTGCAACTCCCATCAGCCCCTGCCAGGCATGACAAGAGCTGTGGTCCAGGAACACATTGTCTACCTCTGCAATGCTGTCATCCAGTTTGCATTGTGACCTCTCTTTTTTCTCCCATCTCTCTGAACAGGCATGAATGCTGCTGTCCGGGCAGTGGTCAGAGTGGGAATATACACTGGGGCCAAAGTGTACTTTGTTCATGAGGTAGGTTGATTTGCTACCTTTCCATACTTGAGTAGGAATTGTATCTAAGGCCTTGTTGATTCATGGAGCAGAATGAGGTGTGAAAATCTGAAATAGCATATCCAGCATGAAAATAGGGACATTCCATTCTAAAGCATTAAAGGTAAAGGGACCCCTGACCATTAGGTCCAGTTGTGACCGACTCTGGGGTTGCGGCGCTCATCTCGCTTTAGTGGCCAAGGGAGCCGGTGTACAGCTTCTGGGTCATGTGGCCAGCATGACTAAGCCGCTTCTGGCGAACCAGAGCAGCGCACGGAAACGCCATTTACCTTCCCGCCAGAGTGGTACCTATTTATCTACTAGCACTTTGACGTGCTTTCGAACTGCTAGGTTGGCAGGAGCAGGGACCGAGCAACGGGAGCTCACCAAGTTGTGGGGATTCGAACCGCTGACCTTCTGATCGGCAAGTCCTAGGCTCTGTGGTTTAACCCACAGCACCACCCGTGTCCCATTCTAAAGCATAGAATGTCTCTGTTTTCTAGAGTGGGCTGCACCACTTGAAGCCTCAAGGGGCTGCCATTTAACCATTTTTGAACTTGCACTCGTGTAAAATTCCTGCAAGCTAAACACACACACACACACCAGAGAGGAACATTCAAGCTCCATCTCTTCCCACCTGTACTAGGTTTCCACTTACAGTGAGCTTTTTCTGCTGGAGGGTATTAACAAGTATGATGCTCCATCTTCAGACCCAAATGGTATAGTCCATTCTTCCACCTCATTCTGCTGCAAATGGGTTTATTATTTTGTTAACTCTGCTGCTGATTGCTGCTGCTAGACCAAACAGGACTACTAGAGTCACCATAGGTTGCATAGCAGTGGTAATACCAGATCAGCTACTCTGGTGCCCCACAGACCCTATGCAAGGAGCATCTACACCCCCATCGTTCTACCCAGACACTGAGGTCCAGCGCCGAGGGCCTGGATAAAGCGGGATATCAAATCCAAACTCTTCTTCTTCTTCCTTCTGACGGTTCCCTCACTGCAAGAAGCCAAGTTACAGGGAACCAGGCAGAGGGCCTTCTCAGTAGTGGCACCCGCCCTGTGGAACACCCTCCCATCAGATGTCAAAGAGAACAACAACTACCAGACTTTTAGAAGACATCTGAAGGCAGCCCTGTTTAGGGGAGCTTTTAATGTTTGATGTATTACAGTATTTTAATATTTTATTGGAAGCGTCCAGAGTGGCTGGGGAAGCCCAGCCAGATGGGCGGGGTATAAATAATATTTTTTTATTATTGAGGTGCTTCCTGTTCAATGTTGCTACAGTGGCTAAAGGAGCGGGAAATATCCTGAGGTCAAACAATGCACCAGCCTGGCAATGTACTTTAACTGCATCTTGTCCTTAACATCCCTTCTTCAGTATATCTTCTTGAGTTAACCAGCTCTAGAGGAGATTTTTCGTCTTTTTAAAAACAGTGATACCTCAGGTTACATACGCTTCAGGTTACAGACTCCGCTAACCTAGAAATATTACCTCGGGTTAAGAACTTTGCTTCAGGATGAGAACAGAAATTGTGCTCTGGCGGTGCAGCAGCAGGAGGCCCCATTAGCTAAAGTGGTGCTTCAGGTTAAGAACAGTTTCAGGTTAAGTACGGACCTCCAGAATGAATTAAGTACTTAACCCGAGGTACCACTGTAATCTCTTCTGACTTTTGTTTCAGGGCTACCAAGGGCTTGTGGACGGCGGTGACAATATTAAGGAAGCAACATGGGAAAGTGTGTCCATGATGCTGCAACTGGTAAGCCGGTCCCTTAGATTTTGCCCCTCAGGGTGTGAGAGGCTTCAGAGCTGTCCTCCTTACCCTAGGTGTCACCATTGCTAAGATTTCAGGGTTTTATGATACTACAGAACCACCTGGTGCCCCCCTGATGCTTTCAACCGTTTATTTATTTCACAAAATGTATATACTGCTTTGTTTAAAAAAGCAAAGCCGGAAATCCTCCAAGTGGATTTTAGAAAAAGAATAAAACAATGAATTATCAGTAGGAAAAAAACAGTAAAAAACAGTTATTTAAAACATTCCCAGCATGTGGCCAGCATGACTAAGCCGCTTCTGGTGAACCAGAGCAGCGCACAGAAATGCCGTTTACCTTCCCGCCGGAGTGGTACCTATTTATCTACTTGCACTTTGACGTGCTTTTGAACTGCTAGGTTGGCAGGAGCAGGGACCGAGCAACGGGAGCTCACCCCGTCATTGCAGGGATTTGAACCGCCAACCTTCTGATCGGCAAGCCCTAGGCTCTAGGTAGGCTTGCCTAAACCAGAAAGTTTTTAGCAAGTGCCAAAAAGAATGAATGGGACCATAGTGTTGGAACTGACACATTAAGTGATCAGTTGCTTACAAATGAAGAATGAGTATTATGTGGCAACGATAACTCCCTTCATCTCTGACTATTGACTATGCTGGCTGAAGTTGGTGGGAAATGTAGTTCAAAACACCTGGAGGGCACTAGGTTGGGGAAATGTTATGTACTGATTTGAATAGGATCCAAAATGCAGCAGTCTGATTGGTCCTAGAACAATAGGATCCAGAATGCAGCAGTCTGATTGGTCCACAGGAGCCACCCAATCCAGCTCCAGGTGGAGGTGAATCCTCAACCTGATTGGCCGACAGGAGAATCCCGGAATTAGCCAATCACGTGGGGCCCATTGTGTAAATAATGTATATAAAGCAGACATTCTGGGGGAACTTCCATTCTTTCTCACCACTATGAGCTGAATAAAGAGCATGAAATCCACTCTCGACTCTGAGTATATTTCAGGAAAGCTGCTATAGAATTAGGGCATGGTTTGCATTTCATTGGGTTGGATCCAGACGTTCTCAGCCAAGTTCTGCTTGCATTGGTGAAAGTGGGCAGGGTGGTGGGTTGTTGGTTTGTTATTCCTTCTTTGCCCCTGCAGTCCCCTGTGCCTCCATCAAATCTGCCCCAGAGGTGTTTTTTTGACAGGGGCATAAGGTTTACTTTATTTTATTTATGGACACTATACATGACATAATCCCCAGTGGGATTTTAATTTTAACCTTGTAAAAATATCTTAAACCTCTGGAAATATCAAAGTGATCAGTCCAGTGTTATTATATATATGTGTGTGTGTGTGTGTGTGTGTGTGTGTGTGTGTGTGTTATTCTTTTCCCCTTCGAGAAGTTCCTTTGCTCCTTCTCCAGTTTGAGGAAAGTCACTGGCTGGTTGAGTGAGGGGCTCCTGTCACGAGGAAAATTATTGTAACGTCTTGACCTTTTCGCCAGTTGGGGTCACTGGCAAAGTCGTCCATCTTAAGTGTAATGATATCGCCATAGCTGGGGTCACAATGAATGCCTGAGACCCAAAATAACTCGAAACCCGAGCTGACCTTTGCTTGCAGCCATACTTGCATGAGTCGGGGCTTTTTTGAATTTCATAAACAAGAATTGCAGAGGATTCTGGTCTGGCCACAACTCTCTCTAGGCATCCAGACTGTAGAGATAAGAGGATCACATGTAGCAAACATGTATTATCTCTTCCAGTGTATCTCTTTTTTGTAGAAAAAGAAGTGCCAGAACTCACCATGAACCCTTGTTCTCTTCTAATGGTAATGGCGCCCACCTGAGAGGTGCCAGAACTGAGTTCCGGCTGAAAAAATGGCCTCATCTCTCCTCACAAACCCTTTACACATAACGGTTAATTGGGTGAAATTCTCAACCACTGCTTTACAAAGCGTTTCAAACTGTTGCAGCTAATGGATTTTGGTGATGGTGAAGATGCTTTGATCTTTGTAGTGAGGAGGGTTTATTTGGTGGGCAGAGAGGTGTAGCATTTTGGAGCCCTCTCTCTCCTGAATCAGGAGATCAGGCTGGCCATTTTCCTCAAAAGAATGAATCTGAGAATTAGAAGTCATAGCTTTTCCGGGCATCGCCTCTTTTTCACCCTGGGCCAGCAGGGGGATACTGTAGATAGTTTTCACTCAGGTCCACATATGCAAATAAGGGATTGAAAGCGACGTTCAGTGATTGGATAGTTACAGGAAGTTGTTACAGTTGCGTTGTAGTGGAGCTCTATATAAGCAGGCTGGCTGAACCCTTCAGTTCAGTTCTGTTCTGGCCTGTGAATAAACAAGAGCTGTTTGAAGAATCGCTGTGTCGTCTGAGATGTTCACCCACAACTTAACATGAGTGGACACACATAAATAGCTGTTTAAAGCCTGATTTGATTTGAACGAGCGTGGTAAATCCATTGCGGGTGGCTGGTATGCTGAATCAATGCACTGAGTGCATTACTAGATAGTCTCAGCTTTCAGCCATGCAGTGGTGCACACTGTTATTCATAAAATCAAAGAATCATAGAGTTGGAAGGGACCCCAAGGGTCATCCAGACCTACCCCTTGAAACGCAGGAATCTCAGCTAAGGCATCCATGATGGACATCCATCCAACTTCTGCTTAAAAATCTCCCAGGAAGGAGAGTCCACAATCTCCCAAGGGATACCATTCCACTGTCGAACAGCTCTTACAGTTAGTAAGTTTTTTTTGTATGTTTAGTCAGAATCTCCTTTCTTGTAACTTGGAGCCATTGATTAGTAGGTTTAGGTATTAGCACTGAAAGTTAAATGGTACAAAGGATACGATACGATAATCTTTATTGTCATTGTCCCATCCAGAACAGTGAAATGGAAAAAATCTACATAAGACATTCAAAAACAAACAAGCCTGCTATCCCAGCTATCCCAACCTGGTTAGCCCCCTAAAAACTCTGATACCCTGTTTTTAAATACAATATACTCCCATAGAGACTACCTTACACTGCATTTAAAACCAAAATCACATTTGGATAGAAACTGTTTCTCAGGCGGCTAGTCCTAGTCTTTATAACCCTGTACCTTCTTCCAGAAGGCAGAAGCTGAAAGAGATGATTTCCGGGGTGCGCACTATCCTGCGCTATCTCTGCAGCTTTCTTATGGCACCTGGAAGCATAGATTTGATCCAAGGTGGGAAAAGTGCACCCAATTATTCTCTCTGCAGTCTTTACAACCCTGGACAGCATTGTTTTTTCCCTGACCGCGCAGCTCCCAAACCACACACACAGACCATAAGTTAATACACTCTCAACAGTACAATGGTAAAATGTCATCAATAGGTCCTGTTTTTCCAGAGGATTCTCAGAAAATATTCCCATAATCTTAATGCCCTTTTGTGCACCTGCAGAAGCTGGCTGGCATACAATGTTGGAATGGATAAATAGACTTGATAGACCTCAGTCTAGCCCAATAAGGCAATACTTACACTATAATATTATCTACAGCAAATGAGGAGGGTCAAATAATCACAAACTTTTTATAGAAGAAGAATTAAGAGGCTGGTTTGGGCTCAGAGAATAGCTGTAATGTACACTCCTTTTGGGAACAGAGCAAATTATCTGTAATCTACATTTAAAGCGGTATCATAACACTTTAAAGAGGCTTCCTGGTTTCCGCTAAAGAATCCTAGGAGTTTGTTTAGGGTGCTGAGAGTTG
>JAXCMG010000064.1:3227330-3259342 GCA_034642415.1 Podarcis siculus | reverse complement strand
TTCGTCAGAGGGCAAACGGGCAAATTTAGCAGGGGATCAAATAATTTCCCCCCTCACTGTAAGTCCCTGTGCTGGTGAGAGTTGGAATCCACCAATATTTGGAGAACCTCATCTTAGCCACCCTTGCTCTGACCTGCAGGATAAATGGAGAATATGGAGAACGTTTGCTTTCTTTTTGCTAGATTTAGGCTAAGAGTGAACTTTCAGGGATGGTGTAATTATATCATATGCTGGTATTCCATTGGTTCTTTGCCAGGTGGCATCACGGCAGAAGAAGCCAGCAAGTCTAGTTACCTAAACATTGTTGGCATGGTTGGATCTATTGATAACGACTTTTGTGGCACGGACATGACCATTGGCACAGACTCCGCTCTCCACAGGATAATGGAAATAGTGGATGCTATCACCACCACTGCTCAGAGGTGAGACTTGTGGGCATTGTGCCTTTGAATTCTACAGCTCCTGAATGGCACCGTGAGAATCTCTTTCTGCAGCCTGAAGAAAGAGAAGAAAACAAAGTCCTAGCCCTTAAGACTAGGCTTGAAAGTGTATATAGACGGCAGTTGCAGAACAATCGCAGAAGCTCTTTGCCCTTCCTCAAGCAGGAGCATATAAAATGGGAAAGAATATATTTGCAAAGACAGGCAAAATTTGGCTCAGTTTGCCTACTCTCTGTTGTAGAATTTTAAAAATATATATATATCTTAACTAGATAATGGTAGGTTGTGTGTGTGTGTGTGTGTGAGAGAGAGAGAGAGAGAGAGAGAGAAAGAACAAGAAAATACAGTGGTACCTCTGGATATGAACGGTATCTGTTCCGGAGCCCCGTTCGCACCCTGAAGCGACCGCAACCCGCGTCTGCGGGTGCGCAGGTCACGATGCGCTGCTTCCATGCATGCGCGTGACGTCATTTTGACTGCGCATGCGCGAGCGGCGAAACCCGGAAGTAATGCTTTCCGTTACTTCCGGGTCGCCGCGGAGCACAACCTGAAAGTGCTCAACCTGAAGCAACTTCAACCCGAGGTATGACTGTATAAGGATCTTCAAGGTAAAACTTGTGCACAGTGGTGTAGCATGGGGGGGGGATCTGTGGCCCCAGGCATATTTTTGCAACCAAGGCAACTTTCCCTTGTTTGGCCACAGCTGCACTCTAGGGTTACACCTGACCCTGAGCGCAGCAGGCTCTCTCTGTGCCCCACCCAGTGCTGGATTTAGGTATAAACTAAACAAGCTATAGCTTAGGGCCCCGAAAAAAAACCCTGGATGTACATTTCCAAAATGTAAGATAAAAAACAAATAAAATAAAACCTACATACAGCAACAGTGTTTTGTGTTGTGTAGGCTCCTATTTGTTATGTGCAAATGGCTTTAGATACCTGTTAGGTTCATAAATTACCATATAGCATATATTCAAGACAAAAAACAGCGACAATTTGTTGTTGACAAAGGACAGCTGGACATATAAAGGGCCCCATTACCTTCAGTAGCTTAGGGCCTCATCAAACCTAAATCCGACCCTGGCCCCACCCTCCTTGGGGGGGCGTGTCCCTTGTGCCCAACCTGAGTGGCAGTAGCATACGCTCCACCACTGCTTGTACATGTTTTAATGAGGTACCGTATTTTTTGCTCTATAAGACTCACTTTTTCCCTCCTAAAAAGTAAGGGGAAATGTGTGTGCGTCTTATGGAGCGAATGCGGACTGCGCAGCTATCCCAGAAGCCAGAACAGCAAGAGGGATTGGATTGCTGCTTTCACTGCGCAGCGATCCCTCTTGCTGTTCTGGCTTCTGAGATTCAGGATATTTTTTTTCTTATTTTCCTCCTCCAAAAACTAGGTGCGTCTTGTGGTCTGGTGCGTCTTATAGAGAGAAAAATACGGTATTTTGAGGACCTTCTTGATAACAGTTGAAGTGACCTGGGACTCTCTTTTTTTCTGAGAAGTGCCTGTGCAATCCCTTGTCTTTCTAATTATGTGAGAATCTGTGTTTATCTTTTTTTGTTTTTGTTTTCTTTTTAGTATTAAAAAGAAAACAAAAAAAAGTTAAACATTCGCAGTAAGAAAGCTAGTGCCAAGATGTGGAATGATAAGCAAACGGCACAAGCTGAAGCTATCCCTAATTTTTCCCTACATAGAAAACTCAAATCTTTTCTGGAATGTTTAAAACATTTCTTTAAAAAAAATATACTCACAATGCTTTATTATTTGTTTTGCCTTGCAGTCACCAGAGGACATTTGTGCTGGAGGTCATGGGTCGTCACTGTGGGTAGGAATTTCTATTCTTATTTCTCTCAAATGTCACATTTTAAAATGCATTTTGATCATATTTTTTTAAAAAACGGTGGTGCCAAAATCAATGAAGTGAATGATCTGAAGCAGACATAGGCAACCTTCGGCCCTCCAGATGTTTTGGCCTACAACTCCCATGATCCCTAGCTAAGAGGACCAGTGGTCAGGGATGATGGGAATTGTAGTCCAAAACATCTGCAGGGTTGAAGGTTGCCTATGGGCTCCATGATCACTGCAGATGGTGACAGCAGCCATGAAATTAAAAGATGTCTGCTTTTTGGGAGAAAAGCAATGACAAACCTAGACAGCATCTTAAATAGTAGAGACATCACCTTGCCAACAAAGGTCCGTATAGTAAAAGCTATGGTTTTCCCAGTAGTGATGTATGGAAGTGAGAGCTGGACCATAAAGAAGGCTGATCGCTGAAGAATTGATGCTTTTGAATTATGGTGCTGGAGAAGACTCTTGAGAGTCCCATGGACTGCAAGAAGAACAAACCTCTCCATTCTGAAGGAAATCAGCTCTGAAGGACAGATTGTAAAGCTGAGGCTCCAATACTTTGGCCACCTCATGAGAAGAGAAGACTCCCTGGAAAAGACCCTGATGTTGGGAAAGATGGAGGGCACAAGGAGAAGGGGACGACAGAGGACGAGATGGTTGGACAGTGTTCTTGAAGCTACCAGCATGAGTTTGACCAAACTGCGGGAGGCAGTGGAAGACAGGAGTGCCTGGCGTGCTCTGGTCCAGGGGGTCACGAAGAGTCGGACACGGCTAAACGACTAAACAACAACATGCCTGATCTGAAGAATAATTACATTCTGATCCACACACTAGCCCACAAAGTGTGGATCCAGTTGGTACTGGAATTCAGAAAGATCAAATTTCTCCAGTCTGAGTGCAGTCTAAGTTTCCCCAGAGAGAGGATGATATGAATCAGTCTCCAATCAGACCTAAGTAACCTTTAGGAAAGCTCCTTCCCTGCTTGGATTTTTCAAGCACTATTGCTAGGTTAAAATCAGTAATGGCTCATTGTTTGGCTTTTATCTCTTCCTCTAGTTATCTGGCCCTTGTAACAGCCTTGGCAAGTGGTGCAGACTGGGTTTTCATTCCAGAATCTCCACCAGAGGACGACTGGGAGGATCACTTGTGCAGGAGGCTAACTGAGGTAATAATAATAATCTTTATTGCGGTCCAATGACCCATAAGGTAAAGGTAAAGGGACCCCTGACCATAAGGTCCATTCGTGGCCGACTCTGGGGTTGCGGCGCTCATCTCGCTTTACTGGCCGAGGGAGCCGGCGTACAGCTTCCGGGTCATGTGGCCAGCATGACTAAGCCGCTTCTGGCGAACCAGAGCAGCGCACAGAAACGCCGTTTACCTTCCCACTGGAGCGGTACCTATTTATCTACTTGCACTTTGATGTGCTTTCGAACTGCTAGGTTGGCAGGAGCAGGGACCGAGAAACGGGAGCTCACCCCGTCACAGGGATTCAAACCGCTGACCTTCTGATCAGCAAGTCCTAGGCTCTGTGGTTTAACCCACAGCGCTACCCACGTCCCCCAATGACCCATAACATGGATTATAAATAAAATACAGATTCATACAGACAACCCCCCAGGGAAGGGAGACCGAAGCATTATTTATTTAGTCATGAGTATGTTGATCTTTGATTTCTATGACTACTAAAAGAAACTTTGCCACAGCCACTGTGATATCATTGGACTTGTCGTCCAAAAGATATTTGATATAGTAGGCTTCCAATTGATTTTTTAAAAAATAAATTATTTATTAGATTTTCCACAATGATAACACAAACCACAAAGCAAAATGATACACAAAAACAGAAAAAGAAAAAGAAGAAAGGGGGGAAAGAGGGGGGGAAAGGGGGAACAATAAACAGATAAACAATAACAACAAACTTAATTCTTCACAAATCCAACCTTTTAAACATCTTGGTTGACTTCCTCAAATCCCTCCCTTCTGAGTTTCCTTGTAATTAAAAGTAACAGCTTTCCAATATCATTATTAAACTAAAACAATTTCCAATTATAGTCCATCTTATTCACTTTTCTTAACATTCTAAATCCCATTTATTTAATTATAACTTAATTTAATCCTAGGCCTATTTGCTTCTTTCAAGTAATTTCTAATTTTTTATATTGGCTTCCGATTGATTTGCCAACGGTGGTTTAATCAATAGTTCCCTAGCTTGATCATATTGTCCTCAATGCAATAAAATATGCCTCACACAGTTGACGGTCTGAGAGCATACACAGATCCTATTTTGATAAGGGACACCTCTCAGTCTGCCGTTTACACTTCTGATGGGAATACATTTACTTTGGCTTTGGTGAAAAGACGCCGATATGTTGGTACAGACAAATTTCTAAGATACACAGGTGTCTGAAACTTGAACCCATAGTGAATTCCTACTGCTAATGGGCCACAGCTAACATGAGATTGAGATCGGAGATCACTATGTGAATATGTCCCAGAGCATTTGCCTCAGAGATTCAAGGGCGGTATCATAGCCCAGGTGGCACAGGAGAGAAGGTGGCATACCAGTCGAAGTGGCTTTTCTAACCATAATTTTCATCCATGAGCTGGTAAACTCCTTGTTGTTTAGCTATGGAAGTAACCTCTTCCCTAGGCCAAAGACTGAGATCTTGAGCCAGTATCTCAGGGCTGTAATATGTTGATGCCGTGTACTGTACTGGCTGGAGAATGTTTAAAAAAGCAAATCAGCTGAAGTATTTGGAGTCAGTGAAAGAAATGTGCACCAAAACAATGGGACACACTCACAGGTCCTAAGCCTCCTCAAGGGCCTGGTGAGCTGGAGAAGCTAGACAAACCTAGGGTAGCCTGAGTTTCACAGTCAGGCCCTCTCTAGGCTGCACAAAACAGCCTTGGTTAAGGATATGGCAGCAGCAACTGAACAGAGAAGAGTACCATGATTGATGGCACTGAAAGCTGTAGAGAGGTCCAGGAGAATCACCAAAGCTGGGTTCCCGGCAGCCTTTCTTGGCTGTCCAAGGCAGTTTCTGTCTCCAAACCAGGCCTGGAACATGGTTTGAAGTGGATCTCTCTGTTATGTACTGAAGTTCTCACCTTGGGCCAGCAGGGGGATACTGTAGATAGTTATGCAAATGAAGGATCGAAAGTGACGTTCAGTGATTGGATAGTTTGTATGCAAATGAAGGATCGAAAGTGACGTTCAGTGATTGGATAGTTTTAGAAAATGGCAACAGTTACAATGTTCTGGAGCTCTATATAAGCAGGCTGACTGAGCTCCTCAGCTCAGTTCTGTTCCAGCTTACAAATAAAGAGCTGCTTTGGAAGAATCGCTGTGTCGTCTGCTATGTCTGCCCACAACTTAACACACACACTCTCTCTCTTTTCTTCTCCACAGACAAGAACCCGAGGCTCAAGGCTGAACATCATTATTGTGGCTGAAGGAGCAATTGACAAGCACGGCAAGCCGATCACCTCAGAAGACATTAAAAGTGTGGGTGATGCAATCCTGTTTCTGCTCGGAACGTCTGTGTCAATGTTCTTTGGCCTAACATTGAGATTGAGCTGAAATACTCGCTGGGAGGCAGAATGACTGTCTCGCCAGAGTGGTGCATGCTCTAGTTATCTCCCGCTTGGACTATTGCAACGCACTCTACGTGGGGCTACCTTTGAAGGTGACCCGGAAACTGCAATTAATCCAGAATGCGGCAGCTAGACTGGTGACTGGGAGTGGTCACTGGGACCACATAACACCGGTCCTGAGAGATCTGCATTGGCTCCCAGTACGTTTCCGAGCACAATTCAAAGTGTTGGTGCTGACCTTGAAAGCCCTAAACGGCCTCGGTCCTGTATACCTGAAGGAGCGTCTCCACCCCCATCGTTCTGCCCGGACACTGAGGTCCAGCGCCGAGGGCCTTCTGGCGGTTCCCTCATTGCGAGAAGTGAGGTTACAGGGAACCAGACGGAGGGCCTTCTCGGTAGTGGCGCCCGCCCTGTGGAACGCCCTCCCTTCAGATGTGAAGGAAATAAGCAGTTATCCTATCTTTAAAAGACATCTGAAGGCAGCCCTGTTTAGGGAAGTTTTTAATATTTAATGCTGTACTGTTTTTAACAGTATGATTGGGAGCCGCCCAGAGTGGCTGAGGAGACTCAGCCAGATGGGCAGGGTATAAATAACAAATTATTATTATTATTATTATTATTATCCTGCACAGTTGAAAAGGGCAGGTTTGTAGAATCAAAGAATTCAAAGAGTAACAAAACCCTGGTTCTCCCTCTATTGTCCAGTGAACATTCTTAATTTTGAAGGGATAATGTCATTTTTTTTGAACCTCTCTTCTCTCTGCAGCTGGTTGTGAAACGCCTGGGCTATGACACGAGAGTCACCATCCTGGGACATGTGCAGCGTGGTGGGACCCCCTCTGCCTTTGATCGCATCCTGGTAAAAAGCAATGCAGTTTTGTTTCTGATGCTTCATATAGACAACATGCCTGTAAACAATACAGTGGTACCTCAGGTTACAGACGCTTCAGGTTACAGACTCCGCTAACCCAGAAAAAGTACCTCAGGTTAAGAACTTTGCTTCAGGAGGAGAAGAGAAATTGTGCTCCGGCGTCGCAGCAGCAGGAGGCCCCATTAGCTAAAGTGGTGCTTCAGGTTAAGATCAGTTTCAGGTTAAGAACAGACCTCTGGAATGAATTAAGTTCTTAACCCGAGGTACCACTGTACAGGTAACCCAAGGTACCACTGTACACTGTACAAACACCTCAGGTTACAAACACTTCGGGTTACAGACTCCGCTAACCTGGAAGTAGTACCTCGGGTTAAGAACTTTGCCCCAGGATGAGAACAGAAATCGTGCGGCGGCAGCGGGAGGCCCCATCAGCTAAAGTGGTACCTCAGGTTAAGAACAGTTGCAGGTTAAGAATGGACCTCCGGAACAAATTAAGTCTGTAACCAGAGGTGTCACTGTATGACATATTGTAGTGAGAGGCAGGAGGAGACATTTCTAAATGTGTAGTCCAGGTGTGAGGAACCTTTGGCCCTCCAGATGTTGCCGAACTACAGTTCCCATAATCCCTGGCCGTTGGCCCTGCTTGCTGGGGCTGATGGGAGTTGCAGTTCAGCAACGCCTGGCGGCCCCAAGGTTCCCCACACACTTGATGCAGTCCCGCTGTCTCTAGGTTGCTAACTTCTCTGGAATTAATTGCCTGCCGGTGGGGAATGTTACACTTCTGTAGAAGGGCAAAGGATCTCGTGACAGACTAGTTGAGGTATGAGCTTTCTTGGACTAGAGCCCGTTGTGTCACATTGTAAACTGTGGAGACAAAAGGCCACGAAATGCAGTCTGTCACATTTTTTGGCAAAGTTTGACATGATAAAAACACTCCGTGACCATTCACATAGCAGGAGGTAATTAGCGATAACATAATTACGAATTACTTAACACTCCCTCTAATAATGAACTCAGGTGGCAAGTGTTGGCCAGATTGGAGCCAAAATTAGTCCGCTGTAAAACAAGAGGGAATTATTATAATAAATAATGATATTTTTTAATTTATACCCCGCCCTTCCCGGTTCAGGAAACCGGGCTCAGGGCGGCTAACAACGAATTTAAAACACTTAATTGATGCTACAAAAAAACAGCATAAAATACTGTATAAAGCATAAATAACAATAAAATCAAGAATCAAAAATCAATTTAGGGGGGAAATCTATCCAATAAACATTAGATGATCACCAGGGCTGGCTAAATTAATTCCACTTGGGCCAGCGAGGAGACCAGGGGAGGATTAGCTGTGGGATCCCAGAGCGGGTAATCTTCATAAAAAGGGGAGGGGGAGGGAAGGAAGGGGAACAAAAGATCAGGCCAGGTTCAAATTGAAAGCCAGGCAGAATAGTTCTGTCTTACAGGCCCTGTGGAAGGAAGTTAAATCCTGCAGGGCCCTGGTCTCATGGGACAGAGCATTCCACCAGGTCGGAGCCATCACTGAGAAGGCCCTGGCCCTGGTGGAGGATAATCTAACTTCCTTAGGGCCCAGGACCTCTAAACTATGATTATTCATGGACCTTAAGGTCCTCTGCGGGGCAGACCAGGAGAGGCGGCCCCGTAAGTACGAGGGCCCTAAGTATTGACATGCTCAGGTGTTTGCAGAAATACAAAAAACCCCAAACCCTTTACAAAAATCATTTTTCTGTTCTCCATCTTGCAGGGAAGCAGGATGGGAGTGGAAGCTGTCATGGCGCTACTAGAGGGAACTCCTGATACTCCAGCATGTGTTGTCAGCCTGTCTGGTAACCAAGCTGTCCGTCTTCCTCTCATGGAGTGCGTCCAAGTAGTAAGTATTGTTTGCTGGCATGTGCGTTTATGGGGGTGGGACAAGAAAACGCACCTCTTTATCCCAGCCTATAAGGTATTTTGTTTTGCTGGACCCCCAGCACATTTGCTGAATGTATATTGTTCTCTTCCATTTGAAATAGTTGTTTTCATAACGGTATATTATATTGTTGTTACCTCCCCTGGGACCTTATGGGCAGGTAAGAAATCAAAGACATAATTTGGCATAAAATTTGGACTGTTTGATTGCATTATCATTTGGAATGTATTTAACGTGGATTTAATTGGATTGTTAAAATGGAAAAATTAATAAATATTATTATAAAAAATAAAAAATAAATTTGTCACTATTGTCTTCCTTCAACAGACTAAAGATGTCACAACAGCGATGAATGAGGGACGGTTTGATGAAGCTCTTAAACTTAGGGGAAGGTAAGTTGGAGCTACAATGTGAACAAGGCCTTCTGGGGCCTCTGTGAGATTTATTTTTTATTCTTAGGAAGAGGAAGTGGCCGTAGCTCAGTGACAGAGCATCTGGTTTGCATGCAGAAGGTCCTGGATTCAGTCCTTTGAATCTCCAGGAAGGGCTGGGAAGGATTTCCTGCCAATCCCAGTCAGTGTAGACAGTCTTGAACTAGCCTAGGTTATAAGGCTGCTTCCTTTGCTCCTAATAATTTGATTCACCCTGCAGGAGTTTCCAAAACAACTGGAATGTTTACAAGATTTTGGCCCATGTTCGCCCACCCTCTGCAAAGGTAAGGGGGTGGGGAAAGGGGAATACAGTGGGAGAGAAGGCATAGCTCAGTGGTATGCTTTGTATGTGTAAGTCCCATGTTTGATCCCTGGCATCTCTAAATAAAAGGATTCATGTAGCAGGCAATGGGAGAGACCCTTCTCTGTCTGGGACTGTGAAGACCTGACCTTCTACGAAGCACCTTCATTTGTTTTGGTATAGGCAGGTCTGCATATCCTGTTGAGAACTGCTTAGACAGGCCGTTGTTGTTATGTACTGAAGTTCTCACCCTGGGCCAGCAGGGGGATACTGTAGATAGTTATGCAAATAAGGGGTCGAAAGTGACGTTCAGTGATTGGATAGTTTTAGAAAATTGTTACAGTTACGTTGTACTGGAGCCCTATATAAGCAGGCTGACTGAACCCTTCAGTTCAGTTCTGTTCTGGCCTGTGAATAAACAAGAGCTGTTTGAAGAATCACTGTGTCGTCTGATATGTTCACCCACAACTTAACAGTTGTAACATGAGCTATCTTTCTTTTTAACCAGTCTGTATTTGTTTATTGGTGTTTTTCTGCTGATTTTATTCTCATGTGCCTGAAAGACCTACATTGGCTCCCAGTACGTTTCCGATCACAATTCAAAGTGTTGGTGCTGACCTTTAAAGCCCTAAACGGCCTTGGCCCAGTATACCTGAAGGAGCGTCTCCACCCCCATCATTCAGCCTGGACACTGAGGTCCAGCTTCGAGGGCCTTCTGGTGGTTCCCTCCCTGCAAGAAGTGAGGTTACAGGGAACCAGGCAGAGGGCCTTCTCGGTGGTGGCGCCTGCCCTGTGGAACGCCCTCCTATCAGATGTCAAGAAAATAAACAACTATCTGACTTTTAGAGGACATCTGAAGGCAGCTCTGTTTAGGGAAGTTTTTAATTTGATGTTTTATTGTATTTTTAATATTTTGTTGGAAGCCACCCAGAGTGGCTGGGGAAACCCAGCCAGATGGGCGGGGTATAAATAATAAATTATTATTTTTTTATTATTGGACTGCACACACACATGCACACACACAAATGCAATTAGAATTTTTATAAATAAATAAACCATCCTTGTAATGGGAGCAAAGCTGCTCTATGACAGCATTTCTGTCCATGTGACCGGCTCCTTCAGTGGAGCCCAGAATCCCCCAACAGGGTGTGCTTTGAAGTACATCCAAAGCCCTCTCTGACTTCATCCCCAATCCTTTTCTTTCTCTGCAGAGCGGCTACAACCTGGCAGTGATGAATGTAGGTGCACCAGCAGCTGGCATGAATGCAGCCGTGAGGTCTACTGTTAGAATTGGGTTGATCCACGGCCATAGGATGCTGGCTGTGCACGACGGGTTTGAAGGCCTAGCCGAAGGAAAGGTATTTGTTTTGTTTGAGGGATTAATACTCCCTTCTAAGAGAGTTCCACAATTGCCAGTGGCTCAGGAAAGAGCTGCTTTGAGCTAAAGAAACCCTTTCATCCGTCCTTCCTCTCCAGATTGAAGAAATTGGATGGGGAGGAGTCGGCGGCTGGACTGGGAGAGGTGGATCGAGTCTTGGAACCAAAAGGTAATATGATGGGGAGAGGTGTCCATGGATTGGTGTACTCTGTGTTTAAAATAAACACAGCTGCTAAGAAAAAATAAAATAATAAAAATAATAAAAAATAAACACAGCTGGTATACATAGCTGAGGAAAACTTTTTCCTGTTATAAAATTGAAAAAAAACACATGTCCCTTTTATAGCTTTAAGCAGAGGTGGCTAACTTGTGGCCCTCCTGATAATCCTGGATTCCAACTCAGTATGGTCACTGGTTAAGGATGATGGGAGTTGTAGTCCAGCAAAAACAAACAAACAAACAAACAAACAAACAAACGTGGAGGGCAACAGGTTAGTCACCCCTGCCTAATTTTTTAGTTTTAGAGTGTGGAAGAGCTACAGGAGACAATTCTCCATATTTCTACAGGAGACACTGTACTCCTGGTTGGAAGAAGACAAGCTCAAAGCATTGATTTGTGTAAGAATGCACCCAGCAGCCTCCTCAGAGGCATTTGTATATGGGTAGTGTGACTGGATGCTCCAGTGATGCTGGATGCAGAGGCAAAACAGAATTACCTCAGTCAGCGGAGGCTGATTGGAAAGAGCAGTGACTCATGCAGAGATGCACCAGGCAGCCTCCCCTGAAGCTGGGAAGTTCTTCTGTGACTGCATCAGGAATATTTGAAAGCTCATATCATATCCTTTGCTGAAGCACAGCAGAATTGCCCGTCCCCCTGCAGAAGCTAACTATCTGGAAAATGAGAGTTACTGGGGATAATGGAACTTTCTGTGAGTGAAATCAAAAGGTACCATTGCCTGCCTCCCAAGACTTACTGAATCAGAGCGATTCCTGAATTCTCGGGGGTGTTTTTCTAGCTGGCATGGCCAGTGCTCCTGCCAAAGCCCTTGTCTTGCCATGGAAAGGTGAGATAAGCTTGGCTGTTGACAAGATCCCTCTGTAGGGAGTCTGAAAGGCTTCTTGATTCTTTGAGGGGCTCCTGGCAATGCAGCTGACCAGATGATGGCTGGGGCAGAGGTGGCACAGATGAACAAGAGTTCACCATCGTGTCTACCATGTGGTAGTGACGATGGTGGTGAAGAAAGCTTATTTCTCTGCTTCCGTTGCATCCTCAGTGAACCACTCAGCAAGGCATTTTCCAAGTGGGGAGTGGACTGGCTAAATCTAACCCAGTCTGAAAGCTGCAGTTGAGGCAGAACGCCACTTGCCAGGTTGTAATGTGAAGCAGCTAGATGGGATTATATCGTTTTGATCCTTAAAACTCGGTGCTGACTGCCTGTTAGCCACTGGGCCCAACCAAAGGCGTTGGCACCTTTGTCCAAAGTCATATAAAACTTAGGACCCAAGGAATGTAAGGCGTGCCTTTGCCAGTACCTGCTGACCTATGCTTTAAGATTGGCTGGGGTAGTCCTGTCAATGGTAGTGATGGTGGGGACAAGAGGCAGGGCCTTCTCAGTGGCAGCCCTCATCTGTGGAACTCCCTGCATTTGCTTTTCCCTCACATCAACAACATTTAAAAAATGCATTTATGCAGCCAGTCATTTGGAATCTTAACTGAACTGGGACCCGGTAGTCAAAGTTGTATTAGCCACTGTATTATGTTTTAGTTGTTGGCATGGATTTCGTTATTTTAATTACTGCTTTAGAATACCTGCATTTTTTGCTTGATGTTAACCATCAGAATGAATAAGAGATTAAACAAAAACGGAGTGCTGATTCTTCTTCTTCAACGACAGGACTCTACCTAAGAAGTACTTTGAGCAAATCAGCAACAACATCGCCAGTTTTAACATCCATGGGCTGATCATAATTGGTGGCTTTGAGGTAGGTCTCTGGCACGCCTTAGGCTCTTTAAAGCACAAGATCTATAACAGAAGTAAAGCACTGTTGATAGGATTAACAGACTGGTGAATGAGTATGTCAGTTTTCACATTCCACAGAACATTCCTATAGGCACAACATGACAGCCATTGACAGTGGACAGGAAGAGGCACTCTCTGTCCAACAACCAAATCCTAAGATAGAACAGGGTGGGCTCCGATGATAGTCAGGTTATGGCTGGGATGGAGAACTGCCCAGATGCTGCTGGACTCCCAACTCCCATTGGCCACAGGTAGCATGGTCATTGGCCAGGGATGATGGGAGATACAGTCCAACCAGTGGCGGAGGAACCCTCTCCGGCACCCAGGGCGGGACGAACCGCCCAGTGGCGCACGTGTGACGTCTGTACGGACTGTACACGCACAGCATCCCATAGGGACTGTGCACACTGTCCATATGGGCGTCCGTACGGGCTGCTGTGCAAGCAGCATCCCGTACAGACTGCACATGTGCGGCAACCCGTACAGACTGCACATGCGCAGCAGCCCGTATGGTCGCTGTGTGAGAGCGGCAGCCTGTATGGTTGCCGTGCAAGAGGGGTGCCCATACTGACTGCGCACACCCTCAGCCACTCTACAGCTGGGGAGAGGCAGGGGCCATCTTGTCACACACACCCCCAGAGTGGCACCCGGGACAGACTGCCCCCTCCGCCCCCCAGTTCGTACACCCCTGAGTCCAACAACATCTGGAGGGCCACAGTTTCCTCATCTTAATAATGGAGGCTTTCTTCTTTCCCCTTTCCATAGGCTTTCACCGGCAGCCTGGAGTTGATTGAAGGCCGAGCCAAGTTTGAAGAGCTCTGTATCCCGCTCTGTGTTATTCCTGCCACTGTCTCCAACAACGTTCCTGGCTCTGACTTCAGCATCGGTGCAGACACAGCCCTCAACACCATCACATCAGTAAGGCATTCATTGGCATCCAAGCTCAATGAATTTCAATACATGCAGGGCCGAGTGGGGTGTGGCAGCTCCCTAACAGAGTGTTTTGTGGTGCAACAGCATAGGTAGCTGCCTTATAACGGAGTCAGACTATGAGTCCATCTAGTTTACTACTGTCAAAACTGGCTGGCAGCGGCTCTCCAGGAGTAGAAATACACTGTGCAAATTTGGAGGATTTTCATAGGCTGCTGAAATCAGCTTTTCGTGATGCAGAATTTGGTTGTTATTCCTTCGGCGTCTCTGGTTAAAAGACATGCCTGCCTGATAAAACCCTGGATAGGTGCTGCCAGCCAGAATAGATGGTCCAATGGTCAAATTTGGTATTCGGCAGTCTTCAGAAGCAATGGGGAGGAGCCGTAGCTCATTGGCAGTGTGTGTGCTTGGCTTGCCAAAGGTTCTAGGTTGGTCCCTGCCACGTTCAGCTCAGAGGATATTGGGTGATGGGGAAGACCCCTTCTTTGCCACAAAATCTTGGGAGGGCAGCTATCAGTCAAGAGAAGGCAGTATGTCTGACTCAGTCCGAGACAGTTGTTGTACATTTTTATATCTTCTTTTAGGGATGTGGGTGGCGCTATGGTCTAAACCACAGAGCCTAGGGCTTGCTGATCGGAAGGTCGGCAGTTCGAATCCCCGCGACGGGGTGAGCTCCCATAGTTCGGTCCCAGCTCCTGCCCACCTAGCTGTTCAAAAGCACATCAAAGTGCAAGTAGATAAATAGGTACCGCTCCGGCGGGAAGGTAAACGGCGTTTCCGTACGCTGCTCTGGTTTGCCAGAAGCAGTTTAGTCATGCTGGCCACATGACCCGGAAGCTGTCTGCGGACAAACGCCGGCTCCCTCGGCCTATAGAGCGAGATGAGCTTGCAACCCCAGAGTCATCTGCCTCTGGACCTAACAGTCAGGGGTCCCTTTACCTTTTATCTTCTTTTAACTTGCAAACATAAGAGTTGCCAAAAAGTTATACAAAGAACTTGCCCCATTCTGTCTTTCTGAGCAGGATGCCATTTGTTTGTTTAATTCCCTAGACTTGTGACCGTATCAAACAGTCTGCGGCTGGCACCAAGAGGCGGGTGTTCATCATTGAGACCATGGGAGGATATTGCGGCTACCTGGCTACCATGGCGGGACTGGCTGCTGGAGCAGATGCAGCCTATATTTATGAGGATCCTTTCACCATCCATGACTTGGAAGTGAGAACCGTTTGCAGAGGCCAGAGGGGGTTGTTTCCTTTTTGAAAGCTCCTGGGAGAGCAGCATAGTCTAGACTGAGTTCCTCTCTCCACTCTTAGCAGCCTCTGCTGTAAATACCTGAATAGTCATTCCAAAACTGTGCGCTGGGGCAACACCAGTATGATGTGAGAGGACTGCTTGTGTGCCATGAAAATAAATTAGAGGAGCGTTCCTGCATAGGTGTTCCTGTCTTCACTGGAAGCAGGTAATTCTGTCTAGTCTCTGCTTTGGATGTGACTGGTGTTCAATCACTCCCAAGAGAAGAGCACAGCAGAATTGCCTCTTACAATCACTTCCAATTCAGACTCTCATTTACAGAATTGCCTGTCTACAGAAAAGGCTGCCTGTTGTATCTCTGCATGAGTCACTTCTTTAGGCTTGCTCCAAACGCAATGACTCATGCATAAACACAGGGGCTAATCTTCTTTAAGAATGGGCAATTCCTACTCTTGCATACTCTACAAGCCAATGTTTTCAGAGGCAAGAGTGAAAATACCGTATTTTTCGCTCTAAAAGACACACCAGACCACAAGACGCACCTAGTTTTGGGAGGAGGAAAACAAGAAAAAAATATTCTGAATCACAGAAGCCAGAACAGCAAGAGGGATCGCTGCGCAGCGAAAGCAGCAATCCCTCTTGCTGTTCTGGCTTCTGGGATAGCTGCACAGCCTGCATTCGCTCCATAATATGTACACACATTTCTCCTTACTTTTTAGGAGGGAAAAAGTGAGTCTTATAGAGCAAAAAATACAGTACGTACCTATAGTTCTCATTCAGGAGGAAAGTGAGCCTAAGGCATCTCACAGTGTAACACTTTGCAACTGTATGTGCAGATGACAACCGTGTGAACTCACTAATGTGAATAGTTTGGGGTCTGTGATTTGACTTTATTAAGTGGGTTAATCTTACTCCTTTCATATTCACAATCCAAAACATGATGTCACAGGCTTTAGTGCAAAGTTTGTATGTCCCACCTTCACACAGGAAAGTCTTTCCAGGAATACTCCTTTATAGAAAATAAGTCTTGACTGTATGATGGTGGGGACTGCAACTTGGCAGCAAAAGCTACAATAGCTGGAAGATGTGCTCATATGTAGTTTCGGAGACGGAAAGTGAAACCATGATTCTCTCTTTGGTAAACAGATGAATGTGGAGCATCTGACTGAGAAAATGAAGACCACAGTGAAGAGAGGTCTCATATTGAGGTATCTTACTAGGCTTAGCCATCAAACAACTGGGGATTGGATGCTCAGAAGTGGTTTCCGTTAGCTAAAAAGAGTGAAGATGGGCAATACCATTGTAGGAGTGGTGGAAGCAGTTTTCTTCTTTTAAGCTTTAACCATGTGTGCTTACAACTTTCTATTCTGAGCTGGGTTCTAAAACAACATTGGTTCTGCAGCTTTTCAGCATGGTGCATTTTGAAAGGGGCACATTTAGATAAGAAAACAATTGTTGTTCCAGAGTTTCCGGTATGTTTTCCAGTCACTCATTGCGAAAACGAAGAAGACTGATTTGGGGGAGGAAATGCATTCGTTGCTCCAAGCCAGCTTTAACTGCACAATCTGAATGTGGCAATATGTGATTTAATCCCACCCCAGAATAACAACAATCTGGAAGTGCTCCAAGACATAGAATTTCAGAATGAGAGGTGATCTAAGCGATTAGTCGCAAGATTCTGCCCTGAGAGAAGATTGTCCATTCCAAATGTATTTGTTAATATATATATTACTTGTACCCCACCTATCATCTATGCAGTCTGTGGTTGAGTAAATAGGACTCATTTTGTTTTACCCTCACAAATTAACCTTTGAAGTATGTGATGCTGAGAGAAATTTGCCCAAGAGTGGTGTGGAACTTCATAGCAAAGTAGAGGAATTTGCACCTGGGTCTCCCATCACTGCCAGGACCACACTGACTTTCGCTTATACTAGAAGAGAAAGCAGGCTATGGTCAGAATAAAATTATGGTGGGCAGAAGCAGTTTATTATGGAGCAATAATGCATTTCCAGTATAAACAGGCCGCAGAAGAAGGGAAATATTTAGTCAGTTAAGCTGTAGGGCCCACAAGCCAATCAGACAAATGGATGTGAATCCTGGGTCTACATTCGTACAAAATACAGAAAATTCTACACACACACACACACAGAGAGAGAGAGAGAGTCCCTCCACCCAGCCAGCCAAGCAAGAGGCATTATCACAGTACAATGACACATTCCAGCCAGGCAAAAGTAGTTGAGGAGAGCTCAACTCACCTGAGCCTCCCCCCCCCCTCTTAGCTCTGTGTTCTACCATTCCATCTCTTTTCTTTTGAAGCTAGTTCTTAATCAGTGTAGACCTGTCTTCCTGCCTCATCCATGCTGGGTGTGTTCTCTCTTTCTAGGAATGAAAAGTGCAATGAGCACTATAACACCGAGTTCATATACAACTTGTATTCTGAGGAAGGGAAAGGCGTCTTTGACACCAGGAAGAACGTCTTGGGACACATGCAGCAGGTATGTGTGGAGCCTGGCTATACTGCTACAGCTGCTCAAGCAAATAATACTTTTAGTTCCACAAATGCAGAGAAGTTGAACATGGGCTGAGGACAGAAATAGCCCCAAAGGACTGGTCCCATCTAGAGGCTTCCAGTTGACCCACGCTGTCTTATGTTTTGTTCCAAAGGGAAAACACACACAGCCACAGAATTCTGTCTCCCAAGTGCTCTTACAAGGCCTCCCTACCAGCATCAGAGGTGGGAAAATGCTTTTTTTACTCTTCATAGAAAGATGGCCATCTGTCATGGATGCTTTAGCTGCATTGCAGGGGGTTGGACTGGATGACCCTTGGGTCCCTTCCAATTCTATGATTCTATAATAAAAGGGAGGACCTCTCTCCAGCACTTGGGCAGTGGGCAATGCTGTCTCTTACCCTTTACCTGTGAAGAGCAGACAGAGGGATTTATGTCCCGATCACAGTATGGACAGAGATTTTACCACCCAGTTTCAAGTGCTGAGCACCAGGCTGCTGAGATTGGAAGATAAAGCTGGAGCGGTTGGTGGGTCACTTCCTCTGCCAGGCTATACAAGGCCCATAGCCACTCCCGCCACAATCGATCTTCCATTTGGAGGCTTTTAAACCACAGAGCCTAGGACTTGCTGATCAGAAGGTTGGCGGTTCGAATCCCCGCGACGGGGTGAGCTCCCGTTGCTCAGTTCCTGCTCCTGCCAACCTAGCAGTTTGAAAGCACGTCAAAGTGCAAGTAGATATGGAAAGATCTGCCAAAAAAGCTGAGAAACATCTTCATGTATGCGACAACGGCCGTGAGAGTTTTAATAGCGCAAGGATGGAAGACTGAAGAAACCCCAACTAAAGAATCATGGCAAGAAAAATGGATGGACTATGCAGAACTGGCAAAACTGACATACAAGCTACGGGACAAGGATAACTGTGACTTTAAAGATGAATGGGAACCCTTTACAAAGTATTTGAAGACGCAACAAAGCGAACTGGACTCCTTGGCTGGCTTTGAATAAACATTCACAAACTTTTTATTGATAATAATCAGCTAAATAGTTTGAGGATCTATACAACTGTGTAACATGCAGAAAGCAGCATTTTTAGAGAAATCAAAGACTGGAAGAGAGGGAAGTGGGGGGGGTGGGTTCTGTGGGGGGAGGGAGGGGGAGGGAGGAAAAATGGGGGGGGAAATAAGGATGATATGTTTCTGGATAATATGTTTTGTTTTAATTTTGAATAAAAAAGTTATTTAAAAAAAAGTGCAAGTAGATAAATAGGTACCGCTCTGGCGGGAAGGTAAACGGCGTTTCTGTGCGCTGCTCTGGTTTGCCGGAAGCGGCTTAGTCATGACCTGGAAGCTGTACGCTGGCTCCCTTGACCTGAAAGCTGTATGCTGGCTCCCTTGGCCAATAAAGCGAGATGAACGCCGCAACCCCAGAATCGGCCACGACTGGACCTAATGGTCAGGGGTCCCTTTACCTTTTAAGCAATTCCTGCAACTATGATTCCCAATGACAATCAAGCTGACTTTCCCTTTACCCATCACAGGGCGGCTCACCAACTCCCTTTGACAGAAACTTTGGAACGAAAATGGGTGCTAAAGCGGTGGCGTGGATGTCCGGCAAGATTAAAGAGTGTTCCAGGCATGGTATGTGGATGCTTTTGACTAGGTAGCCTGTTACACCAGGGGGTTAGCTATGGCTGCTGGAGAATGAGGGATAGGAAAGAGAGAGAACAGAATCCAGATGTTTCTCCCTGTTGCATCATGCCATTAATGGATTTGGAAACTGCATAGGCTACTTGTGCTATCAAAACCAGCTCAGTATTGTCCACGGGTCACTGATAGGTTGTGCTCTCTAGGGTTTTAGATGGATCTTTCCAATGGGGATCAACCAGATTAAATCTGGGATATTTTTTCATGTGAAGCAGGTGCACAACCACTGATCTACAGCCCTGCTTACAACTCCCTTGCTCCTGTTTTCAGGTGACTATGAGGGAGCCTTTGTGGTACCTCGGGTTAAGAACTTAATTTGTTCTGGAGGTCCATTCTTAACCTGAAACTAATCTTAACCTGAAGCACCACTTTAGCTAATGGGGCCTCCCGCTGCTGCCGCTGTATGATTCCTGTTCTCATCCTGAAGCAAAGTTCTTAACATTTCTGGGTTAGCAGAGTCTGTAACCTGAAGCATCTGTAGCCTGAGGCACCACTGTATCTACATCAGTTTTAGAGGTGGGATGGGAGGTTAAAACACACACCATTGTGCTTGTGTCTTCCAGTCAGTAGAGCCTTGATCCAGGGTCCGTTTTGCTGAACACCATATCCGCTTTACAACTACAGGGAGGCTACCTGTAATTTGCAAGGCTAGGGAACAAAACCAAATGAACTCATGCAGGACCACACACAAAAACCTATTGGGAACTTTTGTGATTTGGGAACTTTTCTACTAATAATGGGCAGTGTGATAGATAGGTCTGTAACCTGAAGCGTCTGTAACCTGAGGTACCACTGTACTTTATAGAGTTGTGTAGAAGTTGCCCCGGGCTGTTTGGCCCTTTTAATAGCTCTCTTTTTTCCCCCTTAGAAAAACCACACAACACTTGCTTTTAAAGTTTAAAAATAACATGGCTTTGACTTGCTGTACTTGCTCTTGTCGGATTGAATGTACCAGAGAGGTAGTTGATACTTACGTTACTGAAACAGATTTACATGAAATCGTATCCGAGACTGACTGATATTTACAGACTGGCTCTGAGGCAGGCAGCACCATAACACAACACACTTGCTGCTCTCACAGCTAAAGCTCCACAAGTGATAACTGAACAAACTGGGGGGAAACTGCCTCGGTATATATATTTATGACATCACAAGATTCTATGCTACAACATTAACCCTCTGCATAGTATTTTGGATGCAGCATTCCCACACCAATTCTGGCCTGTTACATTTTTAGTTTTGTGCCAGTGGGGAAGTGGTAATTCTGTATTGATTTGTTTTTGATGTTTGTATGTGATGCCAATAAAAGGTTTGATGATGAGTTACCTAATGCACTGTATTGTGTTTCATAATTGGCGGGTTTTTTGTTTGTTTGTTTGGTTGATTTTGTAAGCCAATCTTGAAGACCCATTGGCTAAACTGTATTTTAATGGATGGTGATATCAGTTACAGAATGGGCAGCAAGGGAGAGGGAGCTGTGGTCACCCATCAGGACCTGTGTGTATAGATTTTACCAGTTAACGCTTTCTTCACATACACAAAAGTCATTCCTGATAATTAACCAATTAATTCATATTTTCTAATTAATATTAAAATAAGAGCAACTGGGGGGGAAATGGTGCCTTCTAGGACTGTAATAATTTATTACCTAGTATTCATTGTATATGGAGTATATAGCATTGTATATAATATTCATTGGATATATATTCAGAATGTATATGGGCCGAGTTCATTATTTTCTTTATTATCCCTTTAGATTCGCTTCAACAACAGAGGTTCTCAGGATGGTTTATGAATACTATTTAAAGCACAGTAAATGGGTGATAGCCAACGTTCATCATACTCAGAGAAGACCTACTGCAATGAATGAACTTAAATAACTTAGGCCTATTGAGTTCAGTTGATCTATTCTGAGCATGGTTTCAGCTAGCTATCACCCATTGTGGCATTGATAAAAATACAAACAAAATAAAACAGTAAACAATCATCAGTATTTTTTAAAAAAACTTAAACACAATAAATTCAGCAGTGATAACTAATACATCACCCAGAACACTCTGGTGTTTTGCCCTATACTCTTGCTATACTGCATATCTGCTCACAAACATGGATTTTGACATAGTATGTTAAGATCTCTCCTGACATGATACTCTATTATGTTCTTTAAAATTTGATGAATTCACATTTCTTCTTAATCTTCTCATCTCACACAGTTGAACCATTCCCAAATAGTAGCAATCCTACATGCATCCTAATACTTCGGGAAATCTGGCAAATTCACTCTGAACTTTTCCCAGGGCTACATAATACATTAAAAGCAAATTGTGGGGGAGGGGTGTGTGTGCCCCCCCCAATATAAAACCAGTACAGATTGTGCCATCATTTTTATTTTATTGTCAATTGCTCACCACCCTAAGAAATTACGTTCAAGAGTAGTCAAGGATTATTATGATTAACGGAAGGTTCTGCATTTTAACTGTAGACAAATAGTTGACTTTAACTTGTAACTTACTATATAACTTATTGTGGACTTTTCTCCACCAATCTCTTTCACATGAACAGGCATAAATGCACTCAGATATTAAATTCCAGAAGATTTCCTTGAGAGTATTATTACTGCTTTGCTGAACTATTTATTCATGTTTAGTCTGCATTTCAGAATAAAATCTTTCCAGGGTATCTAAGAATATTAAGCAATAAAAATGCTTAATATTTTCCAGATAATGAATTTGATGAGCATTTCCCACGATTTCTTTTTTTCAGGTCGTATCTTTGCCAACAGCCCTGATTCAGCTTGCCTCCTGGGCATGCGCAGACGGGCCCTTGTATTCCAGCCACTCTCCGAACTCAAAGAGCAGACCGATTTTGAGTAAGTGTCTCCTCTGTCTTGTAAACTCAAGTAAGTGAGGCAGAATCTGTAGTCAGGGTAATCTGCAATCCACAATATACCTGTTAGAAGTCCAAAAACCTCAATAAAAAATATATGCAGAAGTGGTTGCTAAAGACGCCCCAAGGCTTACCCTTTTTGCAAAGTGAGCGATTGTGTCAGAGCCATGGAATCAATTGTGCTCCAAGGATTTCCATAGGCTTCCGATGCTGGTCTACGATGGGCCTTTGAACTGCTCCAACAAGGCTCTTCTGATGTTCTTAGGTGTGTCCTGAAATGCTTGTGATCTCTCTCTCTTTCCAACAGGCACCGCATCCCCAGAACACAGTGGTGGCTGAAGCTTCGTCCCATCTTGAAGATTCTTGCCAAGTACAAGATTGAGTTGGATACCTCCGAGACAGCTCAAATAGAACATATCACTCGCAAGAGAGTATCCGGAGAAGGCGCCCTGTGAACAGCTAGCAGCTCTCCCTTTTAGTTATGACACTTAAGGAGACCTCTAAAGCAAAGTATTTTTTTTTCCAGTCCCCTTTCCCAGTTTAGCATGCAGCCGTCTCATCTAGTGTTTTGTGTAATGACTGGGACTGCATGCCTGCCACAAATGGAGGAGGCAACACCAAATGTCATCTAGTGCTATGTCATCTAGTGCCATATTCTGCAGTATGTGAATGAATGAGTTAAAGGGAAATGTATGTTATTATATTCTACTCTTCCTTTTAGAAAGCTCAAGACAGCTGACATGGGGCTCCTGGTGGTCTTCTATTCAGGCACCAGTTCTACTTTTTCTTCTGCTTTACTGGTGCTTATAAGGTTAGGTGGCCCTCTGTCTGCGGGTGGAGTGGGGATTTCAAACAGGAATGGTCATTTCAGCTTAAGTTCATCATGTTGAAATCTGGACTGGACTGAATACATTATTTTTGCTATCAGGCCCTCTCCTTTGAACAGTGGCAGCTACCCCAGAACCCACACTTGGGGTAAATTATAGCTTTGTGATTCAAGCTCTTCCAAATGCTGACAATAAAATGGGAACTGTTTCACTAGAGGTTGCTGTTTGGATCTGCCATTTCAACACCATCTTTTTTCCTCCTTCTTCAGTAACATGCACAATGCAGGGGGAGTTGGACTGCAGGTATGGGAGATTTAAAAAAAAAACAAGCAGCCAACTGGCACCCAGCATTCAAAATTTGTCAGGCACATTTTGCACCTGGCTATCAGCCACTTGCGACTGAGTCAAGATGCCCCGGATGCTAGGATGGTGCCTGAAGTCTCCACCATCTGATGGTGCATGCCTAGGGATCCTTGACTGTTTTCACATACTAGCATCACATCACGTAGAATTCTACCAGTTATATTTTATCTGCACAATCAGAATGAATTGCAGGAACTAAAAAGTCATCTTGAAAAATACAGTTTTTGAGCTGTCTGGCCCCAAAATGGCAACTTTGGTGACTGTAACCCAGGTTTAAAATGTGCCATTGGGGTCTAGCTTATATATCTGAGTTTCTAATACTGCTGGCACCTGTACTAAACCAGACTGCATGTAAACTCTTCCATTTGCCAAAATACACACACCTCTCTTCTTATCTGGGGCAATCTCCACCTCCATGGATTTAAAACAGCCACTGTGAACATCGTTTGAAACCACCCTTATTAAGTGCATAAATATACAGTGGTACCTCGGGTTACATACGCTTCAGGTTACAGACTCCGCTAACCCAGAAATAGTGCTTCAGGTTAAGAACTTTGCTTCAGGATGAGAACAGAAATCGTGCTCCGGCGGCAAGCGGCAGCTGGAGGCCCCATTAGCTAAAGAGGTGCTTTAGGTTAAGTAGTTTCAGGTTAAGAACGGACCTCCGGAATGAATTAAGTACTTAACCCAAGGTACCACTGTATGTAAAAGTGCAACAGCAGCCCTTAGACACATGGAACAAAGCTACATGCAGACACTGGGGTTTGTACAGTCATACCTCATGTTATGTCCGCTTCATGTTACGTTCTTTCAGGTTGGGTCCCGTGGCGACCCGGAAGTACCGGAAAGGGTTACTTCTGGGTTTTGCCGCTTGCGCATGCGCAGAAGCGCAAAATAACATCACACACATGCGCAGAAGTGGCGAATCGCAACTCGCGCTGCTGCGGGTTGTGTTCTTTTCATGTTGCAAATGGGCCTCTGGAATGGATCCCGTTCGCAACCAGAGGTACCACTGTAGTGCTATATGCTTATTCTCCAACCTGCTAATTGATGGCCCAGCTAGCTACAAACAGTGCAACCGTACAACAGGAAGGCAGACTTCAGGCTTGTAGATTCTAGTTTGTTCCTGACTACAGTCCCAAAGTCGTCTACCCCAAAGCTGGTGCAAAATACAGCCAACACTTAAGGGAATTCAGTGGCAAGGCTGAACGGAACATGCAGTTCCTACACATGAAAACCCATTCCTGGTTATCTTACTCCCTCCAGGCTTCCTGCACTTTAGCACACACACAGAGGGAAATAAAATGCACACATAATAAAGTAACAGTAACCCTACGAAATGGCAGCGGTGGGAAATAATTACAAAAAGGTTTCCACCAGGCAGTGTCTCCTACCAAGTTCCAAAAAGTAGAGGCAACAGCAGCAGGCAGTCCTCCGAGTCAGTGCCTCTTGCAATTCATCTGGTGGGAGGACTGAAGTAAGTAAATTTTAGTAACTATGTCTTAAGTACCTCAGGCAGTTGTTGAATGAGTGTTTCCTCTCTTTTCCCCTGCATCTAATCCTGGCCCCTTTTGCATGTGCACTCAGAAATATGTGCCTGTACATGAGGGAGTTTTGTCTTCCACATTGGACGGTGCTGTCTGTATATATTCTCTTCCCTAGTAAAAAAATGTAAAAACAGTCACTTGAAAAACAGCAAAGTACTTTGAAAATGCCAAGCTAGCCTCCGGCTTAGTCATGCTGGCCACATGACCTGGAAGCTGTACGCCGGCTCCCTTGGCCAATAAAGCAAGATGAGCGCCGCAACCCCAGAGTCGTCCGAGACTGGACCTAACGGTCAGGGGTACCTTTACCTTTAATGAACTTACAAAACTGACAGTAAAACTCAGGGAAATGTTTCACTGGCAGTGGTGTTAGAAAGTTAAAAAAAAAAAATCACTCCAGAACATGATAGAGGCAGGAACTGTTTGTATACATTTCTTCCCAGCTACTTATCCTTACTGAAAAGGGAAGTGCTTGATGTTGTCATCCTCTTCCTTTGGCAAAACCCACTCCACATTAAATAGAATCCAGGTTAGTTGCTGTATTATGCCATACTGTGCACACCAGAAAGACTTCTGGGTTCGTGGTGGTGCGGCAATCTGACAGCTATCTGCTGGAGAGATGGGAAGAGGAAATAGCAGGAGACCAGCAGCCCAACACTCTCACAATGAAAACACACCGCAAAATAAATTGCTTCTACACCACCATTTTTAATTAGCAAACTTTTAATACTCCACACAAGTTGTTTGCTCACCTAACGAACCTTCCTCCATAGCAACCAAACACTTGGGCAAAGGGGATTTTGAGCTCATGGCATGATTTGTTCCTCCCAATATGTGGCTTCTCACTGTCCAGCATGTACTCAGGTAGGCTTAACTCAATGGGGGAGAGGTGTTCCCAGAGTGGATGGCAACTGCATTGCCACTGTTATAAGGAAGACATGATTTCGGCGGTTCTTAAAAGTATGGAGCAATGTTTCTGGATTGCCAGTGAATGGAAAGAACTACATCTCCATATAAGGTTATGGCTCTCCTTATATGAAACAGCCTTTTAACCACCTGGTTCATGGTTTAGGACACTGTTCATTTTACCAAGTGATTAGAGCAATCCCACACTGCCTTGAAAATTAATGGTGCCCAGTTGAATACATTCACTGCTCAGAATTAGTTCACACTCCCTACCCAACCAACAGCGATATCCTGAGGGATTTAAGGGAATCCTAGAAGCATCTCCTATCCTCAGAAAAAAATTCATTTCATTTTTAAGCCTTGGCTGAAAGTAGAAGGAGCTGGGCCTTCAGGCAACAGTATCACTGGGCTATCCATCCTTCCCCGTGATCTAAGGAAATTAGGTTATCCTAGAGTGTAAAATGAAATATAGCTATAATTTTACAACCAGGGAAAACCCTGTGTGTCAGCTATCATTAAGAACTGGACTGAGCAAACAAAAGCTGGTCCAAAACCTTGGGAGATTTGCGACAGCACGTGGGCTCAGATGTAGCTTCTGTCCTCTAATCAATTTGCTGTAAATAAAGGCAGAATTCATAGCTGCGGGTAGTAATAAACTTTTACTGTTGCTTGGACACTAAAGGGACCTGTGTTTGATGGAAACACCTTGAAACCTTTAGAGGTTTTTTTGAATGCGGCAGTGTTTTAAGTACTAAAATACCCCCTACCCCGTGAACACTCTGTTGCTAATTAAGGAAAACACAGTAAAGCACAGCTGAAATTGAGTAATGTGACAGCAAACCAGAAATTAACTGAATAGCTATAAACCTATGACCCTCCAGATGTTGCTGAGCTACAATTCTCATCAGCCTCAGCAAGCATGGCCAGGGATGATGGGAACTGTAGTTCAATGAGGCTCAACAGAGGGCGCTGAGACCCTTTCAAACTGCAAGGAGACTGAAGAATATACTTACTAAGCTCTAAAGCCATAAATAAGATACACGAGCACACTATGTAGACAGCAACCAACTTCCTTATCATTCAGGGTACAAATCTCATACATGTACTTCTTGTACCTATCTTGCTACTTGACTTTTCAAAGAAAAAACTCACTGTGATTTAGTCTGACTGGCCTGCTTTCTGGGGCTCAGCTGAACCCTTCCCCGATGAAGGGTGGATCTAAACATGCAGGAGAACATGATTGAAAGGAAGATTATCATCTCAGAGTGTCAGTTTGAACCTGCACACTGCTTTTGCTTTACATTATCACTTTACATTCGGACAGCAAATAAAGGACTGCTGAAGAACTTGTTGCCCTGAGGCATTTGCTTTCTACTTGCAGGGGTTTGGTTCCTCAACCTGACTCCCAACCAAGGGCCATTCACAAATCATATTCTCCACCTACAGTCTGAAGTGAGACAATCCACTACCACCTTGGGATCTGTTGTGGAATTTCATTCTGCTGCACATGAAGATCTGGCCAAAGTATCAAAACATGATCCACTACTTTGGAGAGAATTCTCCCTCTCCTGCCAATCTGATGAGTGGATAGGAGAGACACAAAGGGGGCAGTGTAACACAGAAGGGCTGCCATTGTTCCAATCCATCAAGCCACTTTGCCTTGCAGCAGAAAATGAAATGGCAAGACAGGCCTGCTGACTCAAGAGTGTAAAGCTAGAAGCAGGAAGGTCACCAATAATTCGGCTTTTGTGCCTTCCCCACCACCTCCTCCTCCAGCCTGATACGTGGCTCCACCTTCCCTTTGTGCAAAAGATTCTCAGGAGAAATCAGATCTAGGAATTCAGGGAAGAACTGCTGCAGGAGGCGAAGAGCAGGGTTCTTTCTCAAGCACCTTCCAGCCTCTCTCAGTGAAGAAAAGAAGGGGAAAAATGAGAAACTAAGGGAAACCACCAGCCAATGTCAGAACCAGTATCCCCTGTGCGGTTACACACTGATCTGCAAAAAAAAACTACTTCATATCACTGCTACAGTCAGTTGAAAGCACCAGGAAAGGAGCTGCAGTCAACCAAAGTGAGCTCTTAACAGAGCCTTGCGAGGCTTTAGCTGTCATTTAAGCAACACATACTCTTTCAGAGATTCTGGCAGAGGCAGCTCCTTCACTGCATCTGGCAGGAACTGGACTCCCAGGCTGCGGCGCACAGCATAGCGTGACAGGGTCTTTAAGGTGCCCGGGGCGGAGCACAGGGTGGTGAGCTTTTCGCAGAGTTGCTGATCCCGCGTGACTTCGCGGGGCATCGTGCCATTCTTCCGCAACTCAAAGTGTCCTACGGCTCTGTGGAGGAGATCGAAGCAGGAGTCTTCCCTCTCGGTGCCGAGTCCTCTGACCAGCAGGGCAACCAGCCTCGAAATCGGGGTCTGCCCCTTCATATTGACCACCCGGACCTCTGCCCCATATTCCAGAAGGATGCTCACACTCTCCAGGTTTCCCTTCATGGCTGCCCAGCTTAGGGGGGTATCGTTGTTGTAATCCAGAGCATTGACAAAGGCGCCACTTTCTAAGAGTGTTCGGACGCATTCAGCATTGTTCTTGAAGGCGGCCCAATGCAGTGGCGTGTCCTTGTTGCCGTCCAGAGCATTGGGATTTGCCCCGTATTCCAATAGGATCTCTACGCAGGTCTCGTCCTTTTCCGCTGCATAGTGAAGTGCTGTTCGGTTGTAGCCATCAAGGGCATTGACCTGAAAAAGCAGAGACGGGATTCTTCATGTGTTTGGAGTTTGTTATCAGCAAGAGGGAAATGACCCAAAACTTGGCTAAGAAAGATGGGTAGTGGAATCATTCCATTGCAATCCCCATCAGCCAGAACACTTGTCCCATGATCCTCACTCTAATACCGGACCCATTCAACGAGTTTCCTCTGAAGCAGATCTCAAAAGAAAACTCTTAAGTACAGTCATACCTCGGGCTAAATATGCTTCAGGTTGAGCATTTTCAAGTTACGCTCCACGGCAACCCATAAGTAATGGAACGCATTACTTCCGGGTTTTGCCACTCACGCATGCGCAGACGCTCAAAATGACATCACACGCATGCGCGGAAGCGGCGAATCGCAACCCGTGCACGTGCAGACGCGGGTTACGTTCACTTCAGGATGCAAACAGGGCTCCGGAACGGATCCTGTCCGCATACCACTTTATCATGCTGCTGCTCTGGCCCTTACTTTTTTAGAAACAGCACAACCTCTGACGGGCAAATGAAAATGGAACGGCCATCTCCCATCTTGCTCTGTGTGTGAGATTCCAGGGGCCAATATTTATTTAAATAATTCCGTCACTGCAGTTTCTAAGCAGTGCACAACAGGGATTCAGGAGGGATGCTATTTAACTAACCACTGTCAAAGAAAGAATGCTGGAGGAGATGAAGGCTTGTTGTAATGTAATCCAGCACAGGCAAGTTTACTATGTTCTTCAGGCTTTGAGCTCCGTAAGAGGATGGCAACTTTCACTAATTCCTTGAGAACTTAACTTGGATCCAGACTTTCTTCCTGGCAGCAGAAGGCAGAGGAAATTGACTTTTGATACTTCCCCTTGTGCCCTTCGAATGTCTGCTCTGAAATGATGTAACACCAGAGAGAACAGTAAGGGGACAGGGGGTTGCTGCAGGGGGAAATGGAAGAAAATCTATTTACTTTACCACCAGGATCCCTGAACTGGGATTTTTGTGTGGGTTTTTTTGTTTTGTTTTTTACATTCAAGTGGTGTATAAATTTTATAAAATAAATAAAAGCCTTCTGTGGACAGAAGGAGCCCTTCTATTCATAGACAGCTGTTTGGATCCAAACCTAAAAGCCACTGAGATTTGATAATCTTATTTTTAGAATCTCATTTTAGGAATTCTAAAACCCAGGATGATGACGATGACACATTTGGTCTTGGGGCCTTGTCGTTTTCCTACCTGTAAAAACTTTCGTCAGAATTAAAGGCAATGCTGAAACACACACACACACAAGAGAATATGACTATTACTGAGGGACAGCAAACCCCCCCAAAAACCAGACTGCACATTATTCAACAGATGATCAAACTGGCACAGGACTAAACTGGGCCACGTCGATCAATCAGGCAAATAATTTTTGAGCCAGAGAGCTAAACTCCAGCTACCTATTCAAAATAATGGTCAGGATCCTAACAACTGTACAAGTCATTCACTATGCCCAAGAGGGCTTGACCCTATGATTCCAAAATGGCACATTTCCTTACCACTCGACCCCAGAAGGCAAACCGCTTTGAAAACACACAAAACCCTGTTTTCCCCCTCCAAGCTCTTGCATCTAAAGGAATATATCTCAACCTATTTGTGCGATATGTAATACTGTGATCAGGATTTGTGTGTGTGGTCTATCACAAGGATAACATATAAGAACCCCTTTGAACATTCAGAAGTGCTCTACAAACCCCCTCACATCTGTCATATATGAGTAGGTTTGCCGGATCTGTTCTTAAATAGGGTCTTCTTACCTCAGCTCCTTTTTCCAAGAGCAGCTCAATGCAGTCGGCGTCAGCAACCATGCAAGCACAGTGCAATGGCTTCAGGGTACCGTGCATACAGTTAACATCTGCTCCCTGGAAGAACACAAATCGGGAAAGCACAGTAAGAGGTTCTGCCAGCTTATTTATTTCTGATCTCAGTGGATCATGAATAACTTTTGCAATACACATTTGCCATCTAATAGTAAGCAATACCACACTGGGGTACTTCATATTTACGGCGCGTCTCTGTGATTTAAGCCAAAAATCTAAACCCCAAATCCATATCAGTCTCTTCATATTTATTACTCTCACAGCTATTTATTTATTGCCGTAGCATTCCAAAGGTGGCTAAAAAATGGGAGAGAACTTGCCTCCCGCAAGGCCTGCTCCATTTGCTTGAGGAAACTAGGAAAGTAAAGAACGGTATCCTCTTTAGACTCTACTATGGAGAACACAGCCGAAGAGACAAGGAGCTCAGGTTCAGACTGTGGCCTGTTTCCATACACCCAGTATCTTGGGGTCTCCTCATGTCACAAGGAACTGTATGGATTGCTCATATTTAATGACATGGATTTTATTGCTAGCAACATAGGTTGTACTCAGGGGAACTGAGTGACAATTGAACCTGAAGGGTTTTTCTTCTTTGTACCGTATTTTTCGCTCTATAAGACGCGCTTATTTCCCTCCTAAAAAGTAAGGGAACATGTGTGTGCGTCTTATGGAGCGAATGCAGGCTGCGCGGCTAAGCCAGAAGCCAGAACAGCGAGAGGAAACGCTGCACAGCGCTCCCTCTCACTATTTTGCTTCTGGGAGCCTTCATCCCGCTGCCCTCTGGAGACTTCATGGACTATCCCAGAAGCCAGAACCGCGAGAGGGAGCTCTGCGCTCCCTCTAGCTATTCTGGCTTTGGGATAGCCCCGCAAAGCCTCTGCAGGGCATGGGGATGAAGGCTCCCCACGGCTCTTGCGGGAGGTGGGGGGGAAGGGACAGAGCCACACGTTCTGTCCCTTCCCCCACCTCCCAGAAAAGCCCCCAAGAGCCGCACTCCCTTTAAAGAGCGCGCGGCTCTTGGCTGGCTTTTGCGGGAGATGGGGGAAATCCCCCACCTCCCGCAAAAGCCAGCAAGAGCCGCACGCTCTTCAAAGAGCCGTGCCTAGCGTGTGTGCGGCTCTTGGGGGCTTTTGCGGGAGGTGGGGGAAGGGATAGAGGGCAGCTGCCCAGGAGAGGCTTCAGCGGCTATCCCAGAAGCCAGAACAGCAAGAGGCTATCCCAGAAGCCAGATCCCTCTTGCTGTTCTGACTTCTGGGATTCAGAATATTTTTTTCCTTGTTTTCCTCCCCCCAAAACTAGGTGCATCTTATCGTCTGGTGCGTCCTATAGAGCGAAAAATACAGTATATTGAGAAGCCATAGTCAAGTGATCAGCTGACCCCAGCCTTCAGCCAAAGCTTGCTTTCCCCCTTCTCTCCCGGAGAGAATTATAATATACAGGAGACAACCGTTTTGCATGGGGGTTCTGTTCCTGGCCCCCCCCACACATAAGCCCACTCCGCCCCCATTCTGTCCTATTCCGGGTCCAAAAGGACCCGCACATCGGTGGTCACACGTCAATTGAACTTGCCTAAAATGGTCACCACCTGTATTTTCAAACACCTGCTTTAAAAAGCTAATCTCTTAACTCTGGCATCTCCAAACAGGCCTCCCTCTTCTCTTCTCTTCTCTTCTCTTCTCTTCTCTTCTCTTCTCTTCTCTTCTCTTCT